>VZSR01000598.1:650045-685045 GCA_013398615.1 Brachypodius melanocephalos | reverse complement strand
GCCAAAACACTGGCCACGAGGGCAGGGGCAAGTAAACCACTACAACTGGCAGAACAAGCAAATGCTTTACAAACAACCCCTATGCAAGCTTATTTTGGATTCAAATGAGGATCATTTCACTCAGCTTAGGGGCAAAACACTGAAATAAAAAAATGCATTTTTTTCCACACAGAGATCTTAATCCTGGATTAATTATTTTACACATTTTCCATCTTAATTAAAGCAATATTGCTTCTTTCTTAAGTTCTTTATCTACTTTCTTTAAGTAAAGCTATTTAACACTGGGGATCGTGGAAAACATTTGTTCGTGATTATGCAGACATACAGTCAAACAAGACTGAAACAAGAGCAGCATGCAAAAATGTATTTAAGGACTATCATCCCAAAATGCTGCTAAAAGCTATTAACCAGTACGTGTTAATTGCCACAGCATTCATATTAATTTTCACTTCGGGCCCGACATTGTGGAATATTTCCCCTGATACATTTTAAACAAAGTTTAATTTAAGGAACTGCTTCTATCAACACTTATGAAAATTAACAGCCAAGCAATTAGCACTCATGAATTATCCCTTCCCCCACTCTTGCTACAGCATCATTTTTTAAACAGTTGCTACACGAGAAATTGTTGCTTTTTAGCCCATTGCCGAAGTAGCCACAAGAAACCTTGTGGCACTACAGAGAGGCATCATTCCTCACCAAAGGACTTTTAGCATTTGTCCACCCAAAAATTACATTGACCAATTTTCAGCTAAATTATCTCCAGTAGTCAAGCAAACACCAGAGAACTCCACAAGATTAGAAAAGCCAAACTTCCTCCTAACTCCATTTGCAGCTAGTCATGAAAGCAGAAATAAAAATATCTTGAGGAAAATCTGGTCTGCCTGCAGGAAAGGCTTTTGGCCTCATAAGCCCAGTTTACTCTAGAGCCAAACAATTCCTTCCTCACAATTTTGGTCTCTTCTGCACCTCCTTCCTGCCTGAACATTGGGAAGCTCAGCTGAGTCCCTGAAATGAGCCATCACCACACTCCTGGGTGTCACCTGTGGTACCTGGACGGGACTTTCTGCTCTGTCTGACACTCAGTCTTTTTTCCCCAGCATTATTAAAACTCAGCAAGTTGGAACAACAAACTCCCAGAACTTGATTTTCCAAGTCCTATAAATAGAAATATATATGAATTTATTTATCAAATGGGTGATCATTTAATTTGGCCAGTGATTTCTTAAGCCTGCAAGTAATTTTCTATTCCAATGACACCTGAAGGAATTACAAAGAACTAAAGGCTCTTTCAATACAAAACTCTTAGAAAGAGTATATAGCATCTATTAACCAAGAAGTACAACACATGTGCTTTACAAAACACAAAAACAGGTCCAGAGCTGAGGTTTACTTTGACTATTTAGTGAAAAACTTGAAGAAAGAGTTGAGAGTAGTTACTGTATGTGTGGCTTCTCTTAAGAGCTAAAGTTTTACAGTGTACAGAAAACCACAAATCTGTCCTGAGGAGTGGTGGGGCAAGTTGTGTGGATTCCTGAGCTGCTGAGAATGCCTCCACTGCAGCTCTATTTCACAAGCCATATTCTCTACTGTTTTGATAATTAATGAAGTGATCAGGACAGGAAGGAATTAGAGTGCTTTAAAATTTTATTATTTCATAAAATCAGAAGTGGTTATGAGAAAGACGCTAAATCTGGCAGGAAACACCTGCAAGATGTGAGCACTGCCCACCTTGGCTTGGCTGGCATTGCAGCACCTGACATGTTCTGATCTGAACTGCTAAGGTTAAAATAATACCTCCAAGGGGGGATTAGGGAAGGAGGAGCCCAGGAGGATTTATTTGATTTCAGGTGAAACCAGCCAGGATGAGGAGCACAGCCACGGGCACAGAGCTCAGCTCACAACCAAGAAATGAGTGTTACTGAGCAACCTGAAACCTGCATCACCAAACTCAACTATGTACAAAGCAAAGGCCTGGTTACAGCCCTAAAGATTTGAGAGCCACTGCGACCCCCTGAGTAAATACATCATTAAGTAGGGTGTTTTTTCAAGACATGTTTAATTAGGCCCCTAGCCCCTCCTCACCCCCCTGCCTCTCCCCAATTATGTACCATTTCCCCCAGAGACACACAGCTCTGTTAATTATGTAAATAAGTCATGCCCTGTTCCCTGAAAGAATTATATTTCTGTGAAATACTGCTCATCTATTATCAGTAAAAATAAATACAAGATGTACGATATGTCATTAAAAATAATTTTTAAAAGCTCGATGATTTTTGTTGTTTTTAGTGACTGAAAATACATGAGAACTGAGGTTAAATAACTCACAGCTGGACTGTTTCTTCTATATCTCAGATGGTCAGCCAAGCATTAAACTAGGTAATACATACACAACTATGGAGAATAAATTTTTAATCTAAACTATTGATACACTAACAGAGTAATAGAAACAATGGTGTTAAAATTAATAGTTTAATAATAATTAATAATTATAATAATTAATAAACAATTATAATAATTATACTAAAATAAATATAATTATAAAATTATGTATATAATATAATTTTATAATAGTAAATCAATAGTTTAATAATAAATAATAAATTAATTATGAGTGAGATCATACTGTAACAAAAAATGCCCATTCAGTTATTTTGAATTATAAAGAAGGTATTTTGATTTGCACATCACACATGAGATAATTCATATCAGACCCTGCAAGTCACAATTGAGTGACACTAAGGCATCTCCTTAACCTCTCAAACTGACATGGGGAGTACAACTCACTTCCAGTGGACAAACACCTGCTAAATGTACCTGACTTCAACAGGTGAAAACTAAGATGTTCATTACAGACAACTACAATTAATACAGTAAAGATTAGCTTGGATTATCAAAGAGGGAAGGAAAAATGCTGAAGTTTCTCAAGTTTCTGAGAAATAATACTTGAACATGACTGAATTATAACAGAATTCTCTTAATAAAGAAGTATTTGATTTTCATTTCCCCTATACATGGCATGAGAGTTAATTTAAATGTTTGCCCACTTGGAATTTTGTGGCACAAGACAACAAACCTGGAGTTTAGGAAAAAAGGCCTCTTGGTGCTGTCAGCATGGAAGTGCTGCTGCTGCTCATTAATGAGGCCAGGAATTTTGAAAACCTGAGTTAGCACTAATTGCCACATGCTAACAAATATAAAATCACAATAGAGGAGCTTTTGCACGTGAACTTCATAGCCTAAAGGTTACCATTTCACAAATATTCCAGATACTCCTAGAAATTCAGTGGAATTATGGATCTGACTTTCCACTTCAAGAACACCTAACAGAATATGAAATTCTTCCATCACGATGGTAATGAAGCTCAAACTCCATCCTCCCACAGGAGATTCCACAAACAAATCTAGTAGAAAACAGATCTGTGGAGTATTTATACTTGTTTTGGAACAATATGACAATGATCCATCACACCAATGTTTATATTTCAGTTTCTAGAGTTGATGACAGAGAAAAATATTTGCCAATATGGAGTAGAAGGAAGACATTTATCCCCCAGTCTGAGCGACACCAGCTCCATGTCCTGACCCCCATGAGCTGCCAGGTTTGCAGCCAATCTCCTCCCTGTGTTACACAAACGAGCATTTGTGCAGAAATACATTGATTAGTGCATCTGACCTACCAATACTTCAGTTTTCCACCCTCAAAACAGACCATGGCTTCTTCCACTCTCAGTAGAGCACTGAGGACAAAGACTCAAATCATGGAATATTCAGCAAGTGCTGTGATGTGGATAGAACAGTTTTAGGGGTTTTTTTAAATGCCAAATAATCAATCATTTATACACAGGGTCTCATCAGGAGCTCTAGAGAGACATCCCACGTTTTTGTCACAATAAAGGTGCACCTCACTAACCTGCTGGAGGAGGGAACAGCAAGGTGGAGAAGCCTAATTCCCAGCCCAGAATTTTGTACTGGCAACAGGAGAAATGGCTCTCCTGAGCCTGGCACCACTAGATTTGCCCGTTTCTAGATAAGCACTGCCAATAACTGATGGCCACTCTGAAGTGTGACTGGTCTTGCACAGGGGCAGTGCCCAGGGCCCCCGGTGCCACCCAGGGTGACACAGAGCCTGTCACTGACCTTGCCATCGAATTTGGAGTACTCGTTGAAGGGGTTGTTGAGCTGCAGGGGGCACTGCTCCAGCCGCACCGACAGCATCGATTGCTTCCCAGAACACGGAGACTTCACTCGGAAATTCTTCTTTTCAAACAGCGAGCTCAGCTCCTCTGCTGCAGATCACAAAGAGATTAGAGGCATCCTGTGAGGAGATGCTCACCACAGAGAGATAACATCATAAGAGGGAGCACAAAACCAAATAAATAAACCAACAGGTGGTTCAGCAGGGCAGGATCTACCACCCCTCTTTCATAGACCAAAGACACGAAACCATTAAGACGTTTGAATGAAGCTCCTGTTTAAGCTGAGAAAAAGGTGAGTTTTTCCTGTACAGTGTAAGATCCACTCGAGTCAGGATAACAATCAAGAGAATGATTCCCGGTCTTTCTGCTTGCCTACCTTCTCCTAAATGAGCAGGGCACAGGCAGGAAAGGAGCAGCTGCCACATGGAGAGCACAGCTCCCACCGAGGCTGCAGCATGGGACAGCACAGGACAGCATCACAGTGACCCTGCAGTGACACTGCACTGCTGCAGCCTTGGCACCACACCTCAGCCCAGAGGGACACTGCTGTGGGTTTTACACTTCTCATGGCATACAGCCCCCCCCTCATAAAAATGCCAAACCTGAAACCACCCTGCCAGACCAACAGTCTGAACAACAGAAACAAAAAATAGAAACAAAGAGGATCCACGTTCAGGAGGTCTTTGTGTGGTCTGTGAAGGCTCATAAAAGCCTTTTTGTGTTTAGAAAGTGCACAGCTGAATTTCCAACAACAACTCAACTTCCAATTTAAAGGCATACTTTAAAAAACCCTAAACCCCAGGATTTCTTGTGTTACAAGGCCACTGTGAAATCAGGACAGAGCCCGGGGTGTTTCAGCACATCAGCACCAACGGGTCTCATCTGCAGGAGCTGTGACCTAAGCTGGACAAGGTTTCCCACATCTGCTCCAGGAACCAAGAGCCCCCAAATCCATCAATCACTGCCCAGAACCAAGCCCAGCCCAGCACTCCTGCCCTTGGATTCCCTCACAGCTCACAGATTTACATCCAGCTTCTCCAGGGAAATGGAACGGTTCCCAAGGCGGAATGACCCGGGACTCGATCTGCAGGGAGTTGGTTCATTTCTTAGAGTGCAAAATTAAAACCTGTCAAATGATAACTAGTCAAAAGCTCCATTTATTTTTATCAGCAGATTGCCTTAAAATCCAGGCAGTTGGCAGAGGTGCTAAATACTGGCACTGAGAGATTCCCAGCGGGCTTGTGAGAGGCTGCAATTAGCCAAAAAAGCTTGATTTAATCCATTTCAATGTGGCCACTTTAACTCTATTAGGTTGTTTTGGTTTTTCAACAAGCTCTTATACCAGTTGTTTTTTAAAAAATCTAAAGCATTATGCTGGAGTTTTACCTTCAACTGGTAATTCTTGGGCACTTGGAAAGGACCTTGGAATCCAACACAATGGTTTTACTTGTACCAGTGAAAAAGCAAGTTTTTATCTACAGCTATTATGTATGGGCTGAATGCGAGGCTTTGGAAGGATTTCCTTGATATATTGTAATTTGCATTTTACATGCTCTGAAATGAAGGAATGTAAGATGTAAAGGTACAGAGGATATCCTCAAGGGCTGCTCTTTCTCCTTGCTGCAGTGGTGCTGCTCATGCAAGGAAGGGAGAAACACTCAGATCCCAGGGAAGGAAAATCAGCTCTGCCAACAGACCCCGCCTGCCCGGAGTTTCTGTGTAACTTATTTATCTTTTCATTTAAATCTGTTCTGCAGCAGGCAGGGACTGATCCATCTGCCTGCAATTGCTCAGAGGGGACAAGTGTGACTGCTGGGGACAGAGGATGAGTGTCTGCAGGGCAGCACGGGAGGAAGGGGACGTGCAGCCTGAGCCAGCGCAGAGTGCACCAGACGCAGGAGACAGATTTGCATCATCAGTGGCCAAATGCTATAAAATATTGAGCAAAGAGTTGGAGGTTATGGTAGATTAACCTTTAAAACCTACAACTCTGCTTACAGAAGGAGAAAGGCAAAAACATTTCAGAATGCATTAACAGGGGTATCCAGCACAGCTGAACACTGAATTAAGGATTAGTGAGACTGTGCTGCTCATGTGAGCAGCTTTGTTCACTCCTCTGAAGAAGATATTAGAGTGCTGGAGAACATTCTGCAAATCACAGCCACGGAGATATGAGGAATTAGGCAAAAAAAGGGAGATTACAGAGGGACCTCATTAAGATATACACAAATTTTGAAAGAAGTAGGCATGACAGACCATACAAAGGTTTGAATATGTGTCAAATACAACAGGAATAGAAACTAGCTTGAGCTCTAAAATAGGAAAATTGAGACAGATTTGTAATTTCATATATTACAATTTAAACTGTGTAGAACATCCACTCACAAATACTTAATTATATAATTAACAAAAATAGAATTTAATATTTTTTGAGAAATCGGTGATAATAGTTTTACCAAGGAAAGGCCAGATAAGCTAAGCCAGCATTTATTATGCTTGCATTTAAGCAGATCATACATTTACTCTTTATATCTTAAGATTTGCACCTTACCTAAAAAAGTAGCTACAAAAATACTCTATACAAGCAAACTCTACAAAATCTTCCACGGCACCTAGTGCACCAAACGCTGCTGGAAATGGCTGGGGAGTCCCATGGAGAGAGGGATGCTGCATTTGGAGTGCAGACAGCTGGCAGGGAGTGCCCTGGGGCAGAGCCAGTCCTGTCCCCCCGTGCCACATTGCCACCAGAGCTTGGCCCTGTCACCCCGAGGTGACAAACACACAAACGCCACAGTGGTGCCTCCCAGGGCAAAACCCAAAGCAGCCACCCCGTAACTTCAGGTGTTCAGCACCTTTTTCTCTCCTTTGCTTTGCTGGCACCGTGGAGTGCCCTGGCACCCCTGGGACAGCACAAAGAACTGGAATTTCCTCTGCACCCTGAAACCCTGGGGGAAAATCACAAACTGCAAATCTTGTAACCATCCAAGGCAGGAATAAAACTAGTAGGCAAATAAAAGATATTTTCTTTTACCTGAGCAAGAAGTATTTCTGTCTTTCCACTGAACGTTTTTGCATTTTATTTGATTTTGTCTCTCTTTCCGCAGACGTTCTAGTCTCTGAGCTTGAAAAGAAATATTACAACTATAAGTTTGTCAATGAAAGTTTACTATAAACAAAGACATAATTAACTACCTTTATATGAATAAAGATGTTTTATACTGCATATGTAGGGGAAAAAGTCATAAAATTTTAAAGGTGGCACCCCTGAAAAGCAAATACCAACAAAAACATGAAAATGTTCTTGATTTATAATTGAAATTAGAGGATATAAAACATTAATAGAGATCATAAAGATAGTATTAACATGGAAGAGAATAATAAAATGTGAAAACTTCTGTGATTAATATGACATTTCATTATATAAATCATTAATAACGGTCTTAAAGGAATTTTAATGCACAAATGAACTGAAGTGAATATTACATTACAGGAATAAAATTACTGTTATGAATTACTCTACCCGTTTCAAAAATTAAAGATAAATGAACTCAGACTAGACTATTAAAGTTTTAAATATAAAATCCTTTATCTAAAAATCATGAAAATTATAAAATGTCAAAGCGATATAAATTAGTACAGCTTTTTCTTCAGTAGGCTGAAACAGTTTATAGGTAGTAAAATAAATGATTTGTATCTTCACAACATTAGTCAAATCCTAAAATGAATATACTATTTCCTTACATACATTCTGACTCCATCTTCAAAATATGGTTGGAAAAAAAAAGCCCCAAATAGTTCTGATACCAAAGAACTTGCAGGCCAGGGTACCAGACAACAACTTAGATTACCTTTTGTGTTAACAAAAAGAGCTTTCTTGGGGAAAAATCCTGATGGAGGCCATCCAAAACAATGACCAAGAAACCACTGATGTTGTGAAGTGTCCACTCAAAATAAGCAGATTAGACTGGGAAGCAGAACTAACAGTGCTGATCCCCAAAGGAAACAATTTGCTGGATATATTAGCAATTTTGATGTATTGAGATAATTCATTAGCTAAAATGGGTTTGTAGAAGAGATCCTAAAATGCTAAATTACTCTGACATCTTTTTGGATACAACTGGAGTTCCCTGAGCCTTTTCAGCAATTAAAAAACATTAACAAATATTCTCTATCCCTTCTGTTATTATTCTTTTACATTTAGGTCTTTGAATTGAATTGTGGACAAGGAAGTAATTTTTTCCCCATAAAAACTGTCAATCAGGGAACTGATTAAAGAAATACTCCTTTGAGGTTTAACAGCTGTAACAAGCAGTTTAAGGTACAAACATAAATGAGGACTTTGATAAGTATCTCCCATTTAAGTCAACATGATGCTAGAATCTGGATACCTCAAAGTAGCTGCCCCTTAATAAAATAAGAAAAATATCCCTCCTCATAAGCTTAAATATTGGGAAAACACTGTGGTAGCATAGATATTTTATTCTGAAAGAAAAGCTCCAGATTCGTACTAGTTACTGCTCACACTGCAGCTCAAAATTACCTCCCAAACCCCTTTCTTCCCAAACGAGCCCTCATAAAAGATCTATCAGATGAACAGGTAAACAAAGGATAAAGGAGAAACTGTAGACTAAAACCAAGACTAATGCATGTTTTTATCCTGTTTGACATTTCCAGCCCCTGTCAAAACAAATGCACAAGAGCAGAGTCACCATCTTCCCTGGCTCCATCCTGCTCCTCCAGCTACAGCTGATCAAAACCAACCACTCCACTGTGGGACAGCAGTGCCACACCTGATGGAATGGCCAGCACCTTCCAGAAATGTGCATTATTCAAGGCCCAGTGTCACAGGCATCCAGTGAAAGTTTTTGGTGTGGAAAATGTCACTGCCCAAGCGCAGCATGAAGGGCCAGCACAGAGCTGAGCCTCTGCTCCTGGGCTGGGCAGTTGCTGCTCACCCACACCCAGCACCTGGCACTGACCCCTCCTGCCATGCCAGAGCTGAGCTCACAATCTGCTCCCAACCCTCCTTCCAGGATATGCCCCCAGCTGGCACCCGAAGTGACCTCAAGCTACAATTCAGATGGGGATTATTCCATCAGTCTGCTCCCTGGGTGAAATGACCCTTCAGAATCATTTTCTGGAGTAATTCTACAAGTCTTCCAACTTTGCCTCTCCCTCCTCATGATGTGCACTGTGAACTCCCCCAGCCCAGGGCAGCCTGGATTCCCCCCACGCCTTCCTGCCAGGCTGGGCTCCAATCTCAGTTTCTTTCCAAACCTCGCTCTCTGCCACAGGAGATCAGTGTCCCAGCTGTTCTGGAACCTTCCACAACTTCCTACTTGTAAAAGGCATTTCAGTACCTCCAACACCACACAGATTTTCCTGGTGATGCAGAGCACAGAGGTGCTTTCTGGGCTCTAGGTGGTGTTATAATACTTGCAGAAATAATTTTAAAAGATATATACAGAAACAGAAAAAAAGAGGTCAGTACTGACCACTGCACACCAACCTTCTCATCTATATTTTACCTCACAGAGGTCCTGTTCATAATATTCCTCAGGTGTAAGCAGAAGTCTGGATATGCCTTGTATGAAACACCACTGGGAGAGCTTTCTGCCAGTCATGACAAAATTAATCTATTTTGCAAAGGTATTCACCTTTAAACTTTCTAATTTGGTACCTGAAAACCTAGCTCAAGGTTCTTCTCAGAAATAAAACTTCAGGAGACAAAATACAGACAAATCATTCCCTTTGCTGGCTCACATCAAACTTCATTCCTCTCTTTTATAACAAATACATTTGATGCCTCACTAGGCAGATTTTTTTCTCAGAAAATAACTATCCTGTTCAAAAGTTAACAGCCCTCCAGACAGCAACAATGGAGATATCAAAGACTGTTCATGTACTTTGGATTTAGATTTGATGTCTTCACAATCTGATTTTTTTTATATATATAAAACTGACTACCTCAATGTTCCTCTGTACAGGAATAGGTAAAACAACAATTAAGGCTCAGCTGACAGCACAGTAAAGTAACTGAATCATTACGCATCCTTCTATAAAAGGGCCTCAACATTACAAAAGAAGTTTGACAGACACCAGGCAAGTCCTGCTCTGGTTTGTCCATGCAAGCCAGACTGAGGGAGGCTGGATACGAGAGGCCAGTGCTGCTGCATTGCTGCTGCATTGCTGCTGCACTGCTGCCAACGCCACGCACCTGTGTTCGATCGTCTTCGGATTCCAAAGTCCCAGCTTGAGGTAATGTCGACTGATTGGGAGTATACATAGCCCTGAGTGTCCCCATTGCTCCCCTGTGGCTCTGCCCCGTTGTCCCCATGTGCTGAGGAGGGGTTGAACTTCTCCAGGTCCACGTCGTGGTCGATCAGGACCATCTCACACATGCCCGTGTCGTCGCTGGTCACGTGCGACTGCCGGATGTGAGCCAGGATAATGGTGGGGTTGTCCAGGAAAGCCATCCTGTCCACAAGGCCACCCCCTCACTGTACTATCTTCTCTCCATCTTGTCTCATGGACACACGTACCTGGAAACAGTGAACACAACGTTTTAGGAACAAAACCCCTTCAAACACAGAAAGCTCAAACCCCCATTGCAGAAGGTCACTATTTGGGATGGACAAACCCCAAATGACTTAGGGCAAACTGTGTCATTCTGCTCCAGTTTACTCATGCTACTTGCTGAGATCCATTTCAGGAACAGGGCGTCTGGAGGACAGCTTGAAACCTGAGTCCCAGGACAACAGAACACAAGAGGTACCCACAGACGGGTCCCAGTACTCTACACCACACAGCTGTAAGGCAAAATACCCCACAGTGCTGCAAGAGAGGATGGCAAGAGACTACAGAACAGAAACATCTGCCTATTCCAACTCATCCATTTACAGAACTGACAGGGGTTTGGATTTCTTTTCACCCATCATAACTCTGTTACTGTTTTGCTTCTGCATCTACACACCAGCTTTTTCACTATCTTATTACAGACCCTCTTCAGGTTCTGTATTTCCAGGAATAACTTTAAACATGAAGAGATTAGTGTCTCAGTGCAGAATATTGAACATCTGCTGCTGCGTGGTGCTTCACACAGGGCAACTGCTGTAACTCAGAAATCTCTGTGACCAAATACCACATGTCTGAGCTCTAAAGCACTTTAAGAACAGTAATTGCCACTTACCTAAGATACTTCATTCAGAGCACTCAAGTGGCCTTTTGAAACAAAGTAGAGGGCAAAAAGGAAAAGGAAAAAAACCCCAAACCACAAAACCCAAACCATGCTCACACTGTTATCTGATTTCTCTGTAGCTGTGGGTTTGTAGTTGTGTCAATCTAATTCAAGGCTGGGCTGACTCTGAAAGGGGCAGCTCCATGCCCTGCCTGGCCCTGCTCCAGGAATTCCACCACCTCCCAAAGCTGGCAGTGGAGCTCTGGGGTGAGCTGGATCAAAAAATGACCTGCTGAAAATAATCTACAAAGAAAAAAGATAATTATTCCTGTTCATGCAGTGAGTCTGTCAGTGAGCAGCAGCAGGAGCCACCGGGACAGCTCAGGGGGGGCTGAGCTCACACACAGGACAAGACTAGATGGAAATTCCAGAAGTTTGAAATCCTCACTGCTTTTCTAATCAAAGAAAAACACTTTAACTTTACAGAGCTGCATGTGTGTGTGTGTATTTGGGATTCTGAACTTGGAAACAGCAGCAATCCCGTCCTTGCTGCTTGCAAAACTGCTGTTAAAATCACATGAAGCTACACCCCATGAAAATCTGCTAAAGGCAGCTGGCCTTCTCCTGGGATATTTTAACAGAGGGAAGGGAAAGAAAGGACCATTCAGGCTTGTTCCAGGACCAGCAAATGCATTTTGACTTTTTTTTTTTTTCCAAGGGGAAAGGTGTAGAGAAAGGTGCACCAACACAGAGGGGCCGTGGAGCATCTTCAGCATTTAGACACTTGGAAGCAAAAGTAAATCTGCATTTGGACACTCATCTAACCATAACAAAAGCAAAATTTTGAAGGTTTATTGTAGATTGCAAACCCTCCATCCCTACCAGTGTCCTCCCTCCCAGCAAACATCAGCATCCACTGATGACAACACTCAATAAATAGAGACTTACAGCCTTCAGAATCTTAAAACTTTTTTTCTCCCTTGACTGCAAATATCGTAGGGTTTTTTTCAGAGACTGTCCCCTTTCTGCTTTAAAAAATATAGACAAATTCAGAAGTATTACATTAAGCAACAGACCCAGCAGCAAAACCAAATTCAATAAAGGAATGGTAGAGAAACAAAGCTGACATGCTGCTGGTTATTAATACACTGCTGTTACCATACATTGTAATAAATTATGCTGTTAGTGAAATCTGCTCCAGCAGGATCCTTGGAGACCCTCAAAGCCCAACTGGGCACAGCCTGGAGCTTTCCTGACCCAGCCTGGAGCTGGGAGTTTGGGTGGGATCTCCAGAGGCTCCTGCCAGCCTCAGCAGCACCATGGCTCCACACTCAGTTTTAATCTTCTGACTCTTCCCATCAGGGTAAGCAGGGCTGCTCCTGACTCTCTGTCCTCCAAGGGAGAGGCCACAAGGAAAATGTCCCACCCCAAGGCAGCCATGGATGCGTCTGGAGCTCTGACCCTGCACCGGTGTGGCTCAGCAAACACAGACACAACGACAGCTTATGGACATTGCAAAACACATGTTGGGAACGTTCTTTAAATGGAATTATTTCTACTCACTGATTAGGAAAGGCCGTGGGTACCTGCAATTGGCAAAAATTTGTTTAAATAAGCAACAGCCTCAGGCGTCGGAAAGGTCTGCAAACTCCCAATCAAAAATTACTGCTGCCCCATCAATGTGTCATATAAATGTTGGCATGTTAATTGTGTATTTATAAGATTGTTAATGGTTAGTTAATTTACCTCCCACACTATTATTGTACTTGAAATGATTTAATGTCTGCTGAGGGAGTTAACAACATGTAACAGCAGATGTGAGTTTTACCTTTCTGCTCTGCACCCCGACTTCCTGCCATTAACAGTCGTGTGCTGAGCCAGCCAAGCCTCTTCCCAACTGTACACCTGCAGCCACTTCCCTCATCACCCTGAAAGCTGAGAAGGTGCTGGAAGCTCTACAAGTTTCACACAAACATATTTTTATTTCCTCCTCTTCAGAATTTTCAAAGGGATACATTAAAGGTAATTTATCAACACATTCATGCTAGCTGGAAACTCTCGGAACAGTTAATATCCTTCAAAAAAAAAAAAAAAGTTCAGACCCTCAAATTCAGTTCAGGTTTGATGCCACATTTATTAGTTGTAGCCTACAGAATTCTAACCAGTTCCTCCTGTTGATAAAGGCACAGACCTGCTCTGAGGAAGAGTGACTTCCAGTGAGAGAGGAGAACTCAGAGAAGCAAAGTTCAGTTTTACAAACCTTTATACAAACACCTTGAAGGTTCCAGCAAAATCAGACCCAAAATCAATTTCTAGACCTGCTGAGATCTGCCAGCACACCCCTTCTGCTCTCCTACACCACACACCATCACCACATCCTCACAAAGGAGCTGAATTTAATGGAATTCAGGGACTTTCTAAGCATCAGCATCTTATACATTCTTTAATCATAAACAAAACAAAACAAATGTTCTTCTAATACTCGTGCCATACAAATAATATTCTACTATTGAACAAACCACTTTGCAGACAGCTGTCAAACATACTCTGTGCTAACACTAAAACTGAAGAGACCAATGTGAAATCTCCAAAATTTGAGAGTTTGGTATTTCTGTACAACAGGATGCACAGGCTGAGGTTTGGATGATGTACTGATGGGCAAACACCTGTGATCCATCACACAGGTGGGCAGAGAGCTTCACTTTCTCCCTGACCTTTATTATTCACCTATCTAACGTTCTCCACACTGATCAACACCCCAGGAATGAATGCTCCCTGATCCCTCCTTGGCCCCACTGCTGTGATTCTGCCCTGTCCCAGAGAGCACAGCCCCCCTCAGCCTGGTGCACTTCCAGAGCATCCCCAAAGATGTCAAACTGCACCATCAAGAGGCTGAACGCCTCGCCAGCATTCACAGAAACTTCGTGGCAGCATCAGACAGCTGCATCTCAGTCTACTATTTTTATCAGCAGTATTCCTCTTGCAGTACCCCACGGCTATATTTATGGCATCGATAGACTCTCCCAGCGAGGGAAGCAGGGCTTTATGCAGATCAGGCTCATTCATAACCCGGCACACAATGAGGAATGCAGAGCGTGCTAACAAACGACTCCGCTCCCAGGAGGTGACACAAAGGTCTTGGAAAAGGATCTGCAGCTTTACAGGCTGTACCTTAAACACACAGCTGAATTTCGGGAGGCAGCTTCATCATCACAACACGTTAACTGTTCCTGTGACCCTCCTGCTTGCTTGATGTACTGCAATTATTTAAATAAAGATTGCCTCGCCTCCCTGTTTCCCCACCAAAAGCCCCACACGGAGTATCATATCTGCATGTTAACCTACACGAGGTGACAACGAGATATCAAAGCAAGTGTGAGATTAGGGGAGAGGACAAGCTGAACCTCGTGACTTCATCCTTGCCATCCATCCCACCACGTGTCAGTGCAGACAGCAGCAGGCACAGCTGGAACCAGCCCCGTGCTGGACCCACTGGCTGGGGGGACTGCAACCATGTGTCAGCCCCTGCTCACTGCTGTTTGCAGAGGAAACGTTTGACCTTGAGCGTGAAAAATGCTGAGTGCAGCTTGCCTTACTTTGGGGAAAACATAGTTATTCTGGAATGGATTTTCTGGGGTTTTTTTTAGATGTACACAGTGGAGTTTGACAAAATGCCTTGCTCTCACTGCCCAGCACAAGGTGGCTCGTCCCTGTCACTCCCCAGCAGCAGCAGGAGCTGAGGCACTGTGCCTCACCTCCACAGCTGCCAGCAGTGGGGCAGGGCCCCTCTCTGCCACCCACTGCCCCCAGCCCTGCTCCCTCCTGCAGGTCCTGACACATTTTCCAGCAGAACTATGGTTTTCACTCGGTGAAGTGTCACCAGAGCCAACAGGCACTTTCACACCCTGTAGCTGCCCCTGAAAGCTCACAGGCTCCAGGTCAGAACCCTCCAGCTCCACCAAATGCCCTGTGGTGCCACCAGCACATCTCCAACTGAAGGACATGTCCCTAAACTGACAAGCCAGTGCCACCTTTCTGTGGCATCTTACAGGAAATACTTCCCTCACGTGAAGGGTTTATATTTTTACCTTTCATGTTTTGAAATACACAGATCTCTAAATAAGCTCCAAGAAACAATAAAATCAGAGAAAGCTGTCAGCAACTAAAAATGCTCTGCTGCAGGAAGGAGCTACGACTTTGAAGTTCCACCAATTTTAACAGAATGATTTTAAGATTCCTTCAGTTCAAATGGCTAAAAGCAGCTCCAAATTCTCCACAAAACTCTCAAGCCAATTCCTGCAATGTATCTTCCTCTCTAAATTATAAAAGTAAGAAGTGAGAAGCAGGGGGGAAAGATCTTTCCTCCTGTTCTGCAAAGCTGTAGCTCGCTTTTGTGTTTGTTTGTTTGTTTGTTTTAATATGTTTAAATTGACTATCCTCCTCAAGGAAGTAATAAACAATTAAAGCCCTATTCAAAGTACAAATATTCCAAATATACAACTTGTGGAAGGTACAATTTGGACCCAAGACAATTACTAACAAACTCAAAACATAGCAAGCTGGAAAAATTATATACCATTGCAGGTCATGTTATCATTCAAGGGCTCCATAGTCCCTGTACTCAAACACCTCCTTGACTGTAGCTCTTTAAAGTGATCTTTAAAAACTAATGAAAAAGATAGGCAGATTAGAATTAAAAATTGATTTTTCCCCCAGCGTCATATAAGCAGGAACAGGACGGCACGTACACACTTCAAAATTTATGATTCAGGTTATATGAAATAATTTTCCAGTCAACTTCTGTCTGCAATTGCACAAGAAATGGTTCTGGTTATCTGCATTTGCAGCAGCACAAATAATCAACCCCCTCAAACACAGACAGATCCTGGGCAGGCAGGATAAAGGAAAGTGAACTGAAATATATGAACATTCAAGTTTATGTTTCAGCAAAAGCTCAAGTGCATTTAAGAGTGAATACTTATCTGTAGAAGCTGTCACTCACACTCGGGTCCTATCATTAAAAAGGAAATAATCATTTACAGTCATATAAAGAGGCTCTCTCACAAGAGAGACTGGAATTGGGAAGTTATGATGAGCAAACACTACATTACATACAACTTCCAACAAATTATTTGTTCATTTCCAGACCTGTAAATCAATCTGGCATTAGCTCTGTATTTCTGAACTGCCTGGAATTTGGCTATATTTTGTTGTCATACCAATCAGGATGCAAATGACACCAATTCCAATATTTTAATTACTGAGCTTTAGAGGGGGAAGAAAATACTGGGGTATGTATGGGAAGTGTTCAGTCCTCTCTTTCCTGATCTTGTCAAATTGTTGTTTAATTGCAGACAAGTTGATTCTCTGCTAACCTGAGAAATCTTGCATCAAGATTTTAAGCAAATAAATAAGAATAAAAAATGCAGAGATTATAAATTAGGGCAGACAAATCTGTATCTAGACTCGTGCCTGCAAAGAGCATTCTATCAATATAGCGAAATGCTAATCTCCTAATTAACAACCTAATTAGGTAATTATGGCTTTGCAGAGGGATGCCTAAATGAAATATGACAACATGGTCACCTCTTTATATGGCACCTGTGGGCCTTTTCAGCTGTCACTGCCGAGAGTGCAATATCAATTTGAGCAGATGACAAAGTGTTGTCATTTTTCATTGGGATATTGTGCTGAACGCCGCCGTCGGGGCCGCTCCCCGCATCCTGCCTGGGCTCTGCCTCAGCTAAATATCTGCAAACGCTTTGCTTCATTCTGAATGGCTCTGATTAGGCTTGGTTTTCCACGCTGTCTGCAGGCATTCCCTGACACACAGCACAGCTGCAGGGGCACACTGGCACGACCCACAACCCCGGGACCCCCGGGACCCCATCTCACAGCACGTGTGTGGGAGAATCACTATCCAGGAAAAATAGCTGAGCATTTGAGCTCATTTTTGAGGCTGAACTGCTGCTGGCTTTAAAATAACAAAACAAAACTAGAGGGCCTTGTAAACAACACATTCTAACACTCATTTTACTTTTATTTCTGCTGAACACTCTTTTCCAGGGGAACAACACCTCCTGTCCAGGAGAAGGTGAAGCTGATGGGACTTTTGCACAGAAGGCTGGGAAGGAACACTTCCAACAAAGATGCTTTTCCATAGAACACCTTTCGTCACTCATACACCTAAAATGCTTTAAAGACAATTTGCTGAACTTGAACATTCCTAAAGATCATTGACCTGTTGGAGTGGGTCTGGAAGAGGCCACAAAAATGATTAGAGGGATGGAGCATCTCTGCTATGAGGAAGGGCTGAGAGAACTGGGATTGTTCAGCCCGGAGAAGGCCCAGGAGTGACCTAACTGCAGCCTTCCAGCATCTGAAGGGAGTTTACAGGAAAGATGGAGAGACACTATATACAAGGGTCTGGAGGGACAGGACACAGGGAATGGTTCCCACTGCCACAGGGCAGGGATGGATGGGAGATTGGGCAGGAATTGTTCCCTGGGAGAGTGGGCAGGCTGTGGCTGCCCCTGGATCCCTGGCAGTGTCCAAGGCCAGGTTGGACACTGGGGCTTGGAGCAGCCTGGGACAGTGGAAGGTGTCCCTGTCGTGGCAGGGGTGGAATGGGATGGGCTTTGAGCTCCCTTCCAACTCAGATCACTCTGGGATTCTGTGATAAATAAATATCTTATTGTAGAGTGGAGAATGAAAGCATAGGCTAGGATTGTTTGAATATTAGACTAGAACTTCTATTTTCACAATTCTCAGTGTGATATTCAAGACCTAAAAAACCCAAAAATTTTATAATCCAGCTATACAAACTTCAAGCCTAAAAAGTACTGAATAAACCAGAAAGCTTCACCATTTAACCTTTTTGCTACCGACAGAGATGCTACTCTGCTTGGGTTTTACATACACAAAGGTGCCCAGGCTCACAGAAGCTACCTTGTCTGGACCCAGGACAGAGCCTGGGGACAGATGTAGGTCCAGCCAGCCCAGGGGCTCACACCCAGCCAATGCACAGTTCTGCAACAGCACCAGGAAGGGTGGTCTGACACTGCTGTGCCAGGCAGCACCTGTCAAAAGAAACACTTTGGTCTTTGTCAGTGTCTTTAGGTTGTTGCCATTCCACTTTTGAGTGCACATAAATATTTTTATTTCATTAAAAACATGACTATAATCTTGTTTTTTAAATATAGAAGCATGTAAGTTGCTTCTGACTTAAGAAACACTCATGATGATCAGACCTACTTAAAAACACCCGAGACCTTCAGCCCCTTTGGGACTCTGTGTCAGATGGAACTGGACATATTCACATTTCTTCAGCAGAAGATGAATCCCTTGTTCCTCTGGCTTTTAATTTTGGGTCTGCCTCTTTCAAGAGCACACAAAACATATTCAAGGAGTTTGTTTTGCTTTCAGAATAATGGATTAAGATACAACACTTCTCAGGCAATAAGCAAGCAAGTTGGGATTGCCCTTGTGCTATCTGGGATCCAAAACTGAGCTGGCAGACAGTGAGCAAGGAGGCATCACATTTTGATGGAGCTCCTCAGCTCACACACACACACAAAGTTAATAATAAAGCACAGCTTGGAGTCAGTATCAGAAAAGCCCTGGAGAGCTCCTGAGGCAGCCCCTCCCTGCACAGTGGGTCCAGGTGTGGGGCAGTGTCACTGCCAACACCACAAGAGCCTTTGGGTGCCACCAGGGCTCTGCTCCCAGTGCTCAAACCTGCTCCTTCCAGCACCTCAATGGGAAGAAATGAAGAGAGTCTGGGCTCTATTCCCATTGTTCAGCCAGTGTCACTTGCCCTTGGACATCACAAGGAATTTTAGATGTCAAAAAGGAATTTCTTCACGGCAAGAGTTGGCAGGGGCTGCCCAGGGAGGTGGTGGAATCACCAACCCTGAAGTGTTCAAGCAATGACTGGGCTTGGCAGTCAGTGCTCTGGTCTGGTTCACAAGGTGGTGGTGGTTAGTCAGAGGCTGAACTCGATGATCTCAGAGGTTTTTTCCAACCTCAGTGATTGTGTGATCTCCAACAAGAGCGACCATGTGGGAGATGGGCTGCTCCTGTGTGGGGATGTGACCAATATGCTGCTCATTTGCTGTGCCATTTGTTGCCATAACTGACCTTTCCATACAGGTGTGTGCTTTTCATGCTCACAGCTTCCAACAGTCGGGAAGATTTTGTGCTACAGAACATGTAACACAGATCCCTGTGCCAGGCTGCTTCACCTGCCGAGGCCTCCACTGATCCAAAGGAAACGCACAACAAGAATGTAGCTGTTATTGTCATTTTAACATTCGATTTTGTTATTTTAAATTTGTTACTTGTTGCAACTGGGTGAAAATTTAACCAATAGATGAGGAAAAGGTGTTACAACAAAGACCTTAAACATGACTAATGCAGAAACGTACTAAATTGGTTCTCCCTGCTTCAGTTATTTCTGTACAAGTCTATACGTACATGCTGATCTCAATTTATTTTTAATCTAACCCAAAAAAGTGTCCGTGAATGGAGCTGTTCTGAATTTGGAAAAGTAACTGAGAGAGTCTAATTCCCAGTCTTGCATCTACCTGGTAATATCCTGACGCCTAAAATCGTGTAAAACACACTCAGGATATCCAAGCTTGTCTCTGGCATCTCTGTTTAGTCAATTACCAAACTTCCACTAGCTCAGAAATCAACTCATTGCTGCATCTCCTGGACGCCTTTCCCGCTCCCGCAGTGTTCCTGTGGTGTTGGCAGTTCTGGTGCCCTGGCAAGCAGGTGCAGAAATGCCCCATCCAGAGAGGCATTTGGGGGCGATGATGCTCAGAGCACCCACCCGGAGCAGCGGGGCAGGCAGAGCCCTCCCTGCGGCCGGCAGGAGCAGCCAGGGACGGGGACAGGGGCCGTGTGACAGGGACACGGGCCGTGTGACGGGGGATTTGGATGGAGCGATTGGCACCCCCGGCACCCGTGCGCCTCCCGGTCCCCACGGGGCGCGGACATCCCGGGGCATCCTGCCGGACCCGTGCCCGCCCCTGGCGCTCCAGCCGCGCTCACCGGTCCCCCGCCACCCATCGCTGCCTGACCCGCTCCGTGTGCCCCGCACTGCGCTGCTCCCGCGCCGCCACCGGGACACGCGCCCCGGACCCGCGGGGCAGCCCCGGTGCCCCCGAGGCGCGTCCCGGGCAGGCTGACAGCCGCGGGCACGGCTCACAGCATCCCGCAGGGCCCGGGGAGGGACGGACAGCGCGGGCAGCCCCGGGAGCCGCGGCCGCAGCCCCGACCGCCCCCCCCCGCCCCGCACTTACCGGCGCCGCCGCCGCCGCCGCGGGGCCGCGCAGCCGCTTCCGGGTCCGGGGCCGGCGGAACGGGCGCGGGGCCGCGCGCGACCCGGAAGCGCCGCGGCCGCGGAAATGACGGCACGGAACGGGCGGGGCGGCGGCACCGGCAGCGCCGAATGGGCCGGCCGGAGGCGGTGTGGCGGTCACGGCAGCGAGGCCCGGGCTGCCGTGGGCACGGCCCCCAGCCCGTGATGCCCGGGGTGGTACCGTGCGGCGTTCACCGGTGCCGCACGGCAGCACACAGGAGGCTTCTCCCGTGGGCATCGCACCAGCTTTATTTCCAATTCCTTGCTAAATACGCTGTGGTGTTTGTATTTATTGGGTAGCTTTAAAGCAAAGCACGCGAGTTCCCAGGGTTCTGTTCCTCGTGGTGCCTGTTCCTGGCCTGCTGGCCGTGTGTCCCTGTCACCTTTCCAGGCTTGCTGGTGCACCCTCCACAATTGCTTGTGGAAATAAGGAGATTTGTTAATCCCTGAGGAAAGCCTAACCTGGCAGTCTCAGCAGGTGCACACGTCAAAAACCAGGTGCCTTTGAGAAGGACAGTGGACAGCATTGCACAAGTGCCACCGAGGGCCTGTGAGGAGCAGACACCAGTGACAGGCAGCAGTGCAGGAGTGAGGGCAGAGCTGGAGCTGCCCCAGCACAGAGCACATCACAGGGAGTGCCTGGCTGCACCTGGCAGAGCCCAAAGCTCTGGAATGACTGGACTCAGCCTCCTAAAACAGTACAAAAAAAATCACTCAGAACAGCAGATTTCCACTGATGTGGTGAGGCCGAGCAGGACCCTGCAGGGAGCAGGGAGCACTGTCCTGCTTGGCAGGGTCAGGGGCTGGGGGTACTGCCCATTCCACCCCTGACACTTCACCCTCAGGGGGAAAATGCATCTGTGAAATATTCACAATAATACCAATTTAGAAATGCCTTTGGGGTAGCATTTTTAGTAAAACTGGATGACCCTGAAAACTCATTGGCTCAAGACAGACAATGGTGGATGTGAAGTAAGATGTAAAGTGATTTGATTAAGGTGTAAAGTAATTGAAATGTGAATGAATTTACTAATTGCATGGGGGGACAGTGAGACTACAGATTTGTTGACCAGGAGCCATCTCCATCTGCATCTGCCACATGTGACCCCAGCCAGCTGATTAAAGGGTTCCAGTGACATCCAGGGCCCAAGTGAAGGTGTGGGATGGCGATGCCAGCTGGGACAGGGGGGAGCTTGGAGCTCTGCTTGACCCGTGCCAAGCCTGAGGCATTATCCAGACCACCAGGAAGGTTAGAAGAGGATGAGGGCTGAGTTTGGGCATGACTCTACTGACATTGTCCATCACAGACAGAGTACATAGAGCAAATGAAGGATCATTTTAACCGGCACTGTGACTCTTCATTGCACAGACAGGTGGTTTCCCTGAGAGGTCTCTATGGGGGCAGGTGTGTTACACACCACTCTAAGCGTGAGCAAAATGGACCAGAACTGAAGGAAGTGGGAGTGAATGGGACGAGTGTCCCACGTGAGGACAATCCGAGGGGTGAAAACGATCTATAGGTAACCACTTAAAAGAATGAAGTCGTAATTACCCTTGGTGCATTGCGCTTTTTTCTCTACCCATTTCCGCTGTTCTGTGCAGATTTACGAAAAGATAATTTGAAATTAGCCCCGGTAACGCAGGACCTGGGCCAGGCGGGCTGTGTCAAAGGCTCCTGCTTCTCCGCGGGGACACGCACAAGGCACGGGCCAGGACAGACCGGCCCGGCACGCTTCATCGTGGGCCGGGGTTCCACCGCAGGCCGCAGCTGCCGGCCCCGGGGCAGGCCCGGGTCCCCCCGGAGATCGGGAGGCACCGGGCCCGCCGTCACCACGGCAACGGGGGCGGGGCCCGGCCCCCTCGCCCCGCCCACGCGACCGTTCGAACGGCCCAATCACAAGTTCCCCAGCCGGAGGCGGGGCCTGGGGTGGGGCAGGAGGGCACGGCAACACCCTGCGCGTGCTGATTGGCCAACACAACAGCCACCACCCGCCCTTCCCGCGCAGCGATTGGTCGTCGCGCCCGTCGCTCCCGCACGAGGCCACCGCCTCCTGCCCGCCCCGGGAGCGCGGGCGCCGCTGGGCCCGGCGGGAGGGCCGCGCGCGCGGACCGGGGCGGGCGGAGCCCCGCGCGGGGCGGGGCGGCGGGACCGCCCGGTGGGGCGGGGCCGGGCCGAGCCGGGGCGGGGCCGGCGGGCGGGGCGGGGCCGGCGCTCCGCTCCCTCTCGCGCGCCGCTCGGCTCCTTCACAGGGTGACACGTCTGCGGTGAGTGAGTGGCGTTGGCAGCCTGTCAATCCCTCACCGGAGCGGCCATCAAACAACATAAAACACGCGCGGGCACCGGGCGCGGGGCTCATAAATTCCGGCGGGCCGATATTTTTGCACATTGCTTTGCAGAGAGTGTGTAATTAATTTTTTTACAGTTCTTTCCCCGTTATTTCCGCTCTTTTCTTTGCACAAGTTCAAACTTTTGATTGCTGCTGTCTCACCCCCGTGCACAGACTTGGGATCGTTTGTTATTTGGGGGGGAGGGCGATTAATTTTTTTTTTCCCTCTGTGATTGTGTTTTCTTGGCTTTTTTATGTTGCAATTTGGGGGTGGGGGTGTTCGCTGGTTTGTTGTGGTTTTTGCTGTTTGCACCCTCCCAACTTCTGAAGGATTTGGAAGCGAGTTTTTTTGATTTTGTATTTAATTTTTTTTTTAATTTTGCCTTTTTGCAAAGAAGATTTTTGGACAAGTGGGGAAAGACATAAAAAGCAACAATAAAAAATTTAAAAAAAAAAAGGAAAAAAAAAGCTTTGGAGGAAGATTATACCAGGAAAACCTCACAGAAATCTGCTCAGCTCATTTATCCGAGGCACCAATATGATGATGATGAAAGAAGATTGTAACTAAAGAAGAGAGTGATTTACTGCCCTGGGAAGGAGAAGAGAGTGGAATAAACAGCTGAGATCCGGTCAAAAAACAAATACTACTTTTTTTTGTTATTGTTTTGTTTGGCTTTTTTTTTTTTCCTCCTTTTTTCGGTGTGTGTGCAGAGCGCGGTCAGGAGCGCGGCACTGGGACTGAGCGGGGCAGGCGCTGCCGTGACCGCCCGGAGCGCGGCCCGGCCCGGAGCCATGGACGATCAGTCCAGGATGCTGCAGACTCTGGCCGGCGTGAACCTGGCCGGGCACTCGGTGCAGGGGGGCATGGCCCTGCCGCCTCCCCACGGACACGAAGGGGCTGACGGCGACGGCAGGAAGCAGGACATCGGCGACATCCTCCATCAGATCATGACCATCACTGACCAAAGCCTGGATGAGGCACAAGCAAAGTTGGTTTCGTCTAATTAAACCTTGTCTTTTTAAAAAATTATTATTAATATTATTATTTTTTAAAATTATTTTTGGTGTGTGTGTGTGGTTTTTGTTTCTCTCCTTCCTGCTCCTTCCTCTGCAGAGACCCGGAGTCTCACAATTAAGAGCAACTTCTTGGGGCCGTAAGAGAATTTACCAGCAGCCAAGGCAGAGCCAAGTTGCTATTTAATGATTTCTTTCCTTAAAAAAAAAAAAGATATAATAAATGTAGAAGTACGTGATGGTTCTGCCGTCAGTGTGGTGCGCGGGAGGCTGTGGCTGCTCCCTGCCCGTTCCCGCTGGACACTCCGGTGGATACCGGCCTTTGCGCCGCCGTCCACCCGTCTGTCTGTCCGGCCATCCCTCAAAGTACAAACTTTGCCTCTTTCTTTCTTTTCTTGTCTCAAAGTGGCAGCAGATGAATTATAAATCTGACCAGATATTGCTGCAGGAGAGGGTGTGTGTGTGTGAATAAAACCCAAACCAAACCCTGGGCTGTATTAAATCACAATAAATACAAAAACAATGTTAACTCTGTACACCTCCCCCCCTCCCCCCCAATCTCCTTAATAAATCAGTTCTAATATCGCAGGACGGGGACAAGGGGGGTGGTTTTTCCCCCTCGTTCGGGCGGTGTTTGCACAAAGATAATTCTGCATGAAAGTGAAGCGGGATGAGGGAGGTTCCGGCCGGCCCTCGCTGCCCGCGGCCCCGGGACCCCCGGCCGGGGCGCGAGCGGCCCCAGCGCGGGAACGGGGAAGGCGCCATGTTGCTGGAGCCCGGCGCTAACCGCTTGTCCTGTGCTCTCTTGCAGGAAACACGCCCTGAACTGCCACAGGATGAAACCCGCCCTGTTCAGCGTCCTCTGCGAGATCAAGGAGAAAACAGGTACGGGCCGCCCGCGCCGCCGCCGCCGCAGCCATCTTAGCGCTCCCGCCTTCCGCCGGGCCCGGCGCTCCTCACGCCGCCGGGGGCGGGGGCCGGGCCGAGCCGGGCCGGGCCGGGGGAGCCCCGCGGGGCCGGGGGCACACGGCGGCTCCTGAGGCGGCGGGAGCGCCGTGAAATGGCGCGGGGGTGCCCCCCTCACGGCCCCCGCGGCCCCGGAGCGCCCGCGCCGCCGTGTTTCCGTCAGGCGGTGTGTGAAAGACATCCCGGGGCGGCGTGGCCGCGGGTTTTAACCCCGGGAGCGGACCGGGAGCTTTGTGAGGAGCGGGGGCGCCGAGCCGAACCCGAGGCGGCCCCGCCGTGGCCGCCCCGACCCCGCTCCGGTGCCCGGCGTTGCTCCGGCGCCTCCCGGGCGCTGGGATTTTAAACGCCAAAATTCTCAAAAATCATCTCAAAAGTACAATTTTTTTTTTCGTCTACATTAACACGACAAGAATATACTCCGTGTTTTTCTTGTGGGCATTTTATGAGATTTTTTGCAATTTTTTTTCACATCGCTGAATTTATAGAATTTTTTGTTTGTTTAAAGAAGAAAATTTGCAAAGTACTCTGCTTTGTATTATGAGAACAAGGACATTTAATGAGAATAATATTTAATGAGAATAAGAACATTTAACAATAGTAAGAACATTTAACAATAACAAAAACATTTATTATGACTGGATTTAAAAATGAATAGCCAAGTATTCACATATAGCTAAAGCCAATGCCTGGCTTTTTGGCTCTGTGTGATACTCAATAACGTTCTGCTTAATTCCACACTGAAAAAATAAAACTGGACGAAAACAACCCAACGTGAAATCATTGCAAAGCTGAGCTGTGGAGCCCGGAGTGAGCGGTTCTCTGTGAATTACGGTGCTTTATGTCCAAGGGTTTCTTTGCTACCAGGGATCCACTTCAGTTCCTGCTGACAGCTAAGCACTAGGGTATTGACTGTGTTGTGAATATTAAGATTGATTCTGCTTTATGTTGCATTATATTACCCGGGATAAGGGGAATGATCCCTCTCCCTTCCCACCTACCTACATTCCATCTCGGTCGGCTCGTAACCCTTTTCCTTTGGCTTGCGTTTGTTTCCTGCCTTTCCCTAAACTTCTTGCCCGTCCTGCTCCGGAGCCAGACAGCAACCTGCCCTCGGTGTTCAGACATTTGCAGGAGGCACATTTCAATTAAGGAGGCAGGCGTAGGTCCCGTGGTCACTTTATTTGCAGAGGGCTTAGCCTCAGTGTTTTGAAAGGCAAGTGTAGTCAGCCACATGTCAGAGGTGAGCTGCGAAGAAAACCCGAGTCCTTTCAGCAGTGGGATTACTGGCACAGGGTGTTTGTGAGGCCGCCGCCGTCTCGCAGGCGAGGGGGAACCTGACAAGAGGCTCTGTGGTCTGAAACCTTTCGGGGTGTTTCAGTGATAACTTGTAAGTTGGGATCCTGCATTTGAGCTGCAAGAAGTCGAGCAAGTTTTCGAGTTATCTCTCTTTTGTGAGATCGCTGAGAACCAATAAAGAGTGAAGGCGTCTGCCTGCCCAAAGGCGAGCTCCTGCCAGCCCCGCAGCACGGCAGGGACACGATTAATGCTCTGAGTGATTGATGGAGATGGATCCACATCTCCACCAAAAACTCTTCCCGATAGGGGACCTTCACTCAGGGTCTCCTAGTTGAGGTGAAATGTCTGTGCAAGCTTTACTTAGTGTGCTAAACCAAAGAAAACCTAAAAATAAATTGCAGCCTGTTTTCTGGAAGCTGTTCTCAGAGGGAACGGCTCAAACAATTCTAAACTGGAGGCGCGAGGAAGGGTCTGAGATGCAGTTAAAGCAGAGGTGTCCCCTCTCCCCTTAGGCTCTGCATTGTCTTGTGGTCCCACAGTTGCCAGGTGCTTAAACCTGCCTCCGATGGGGTCATGTGCTGGTGTGTAATTCTTCCTGATCAGAACCAAAGTTTACCTGGGTGTGGGAACTGCCGTGATGGCTCTATCACTGTCTTCCTCCCAGAGGTGAGGAGGGAGTCTAGCAGTCCTGTGTGTTCAGAAACAAGTCATGCGATAGTTAAGTAATTTTTATGTTGAATTACGTATTTATTTACATTTTAATAGTTTTCAGTACAGTCAGCGAGGACTTTGTGAGAGTGGCTGGGAGAGAGCACGAGGAGGAATCCTTAGTTTACATGGAGCCACTCTGCCACTTCCTGGAAAGGGTTAATGGATGCATCTCATTTCTGAAAGCCACATATAGGGTCAGGAGCTAAAGATTTTTATTTTTTCTCCCTGTGAGGTATTTACCATGTACAAAGCAAATCACTGAGTTACTGAATTTAGCCTGACATTTCTTTTTTAACATTTTAACATTTTCGAAAGTGCTGCATAATACATTTAAGTGCTTTAGAGCTATTATTAGCTGTGTGTATTCTGAGAGGCAACCACAAGGTAGCACGGTGTTCATAAAGAAACTGCCACCTCTGGCTTTAATTAGTTCAAAGAAAAATTATACCAGGGTTCTGTGGAAGCCCCTCTAATAAAAAAGGAAAATAAGCAAGTGAGGGCCCCGTGACTCTGGTAGTGCTTTGCCGGCTCTCCGAGGTGTCCCTGGACACGGTGGAGTTGCCCTCATGCTCACATCTGTTGCATACCTGTGTCACAGTCCTTTTCCTCATGTCCTGCCAGCAGGAATCAAAAACTGATTTGCACCATTGTCTGGGTTGTTTGTTTGTTTTTTTTAATGCCTCTTTTTTACTGACTAAAGCACCTTCAGATTGGTGGTTTTACTGAGCTTCCCCCAAGATGCTGCTCAACCTGAGGTCCTGGTTATTCTTATGGAGGAAGAAGTGAAAATGTATTAATTCTTGTAGTCTTAAAATGTCTTGGGGAATTGCAATTATTTCCCAACAGAACAACATATTATTAGGTCCTGCACTGCGTTGATAGATAATTTCGGTTTTTGTCTTTAAAAGTCCTTTGTAGAGACAGGATCACACGTTTATAAAAATGTCTGAATTCATGTGCATAACCGTGTACACATCTACAGTTATTTATTTATTTATTTCCCCAAGTCCAGCAGCAACAATGATAGCTGCCAACCAACCCCGAATTTACTGTCATCACCACCCCTAAATAGCATTCATTTCCTAGTAAAGCCTAATGGCATACATGATGGTTTGCCAGATTTGTGGCCTTTGTGAGGCTTATAAGCAGGACTGACTTGGGAAGATCATAAAACTTAATGAACTTCTCGACTGCAGGAGGTGTCCGCAGGGGAAGCGAAAGGCCTGCTCGGCTGCTCGGGCTGCTGCAACTATTTTTTATGTCTAAAGAGAGAGGATGAAAATGTTCATTAGGAACGTTCTCCCCTTGCATAGATTTTTGTTTTAAAGAATGAATTAAGAAGCCGTGAAAACCAGACAAACCCGCGTGTTAGCCACGGGGTTAACTCCTCGCTGTTCCCGTGTAAGTTACCTTTATTTTTATTGCTACAACTGTAAATAGGCGTGTGCTGCTGAGAGGGCTGCACGGGGCCCTGCGTGGCTGCAAAGCTCCTCATTGCTGCCATGGCCCGAGTGCTCAGGAACGCCCCTTGTCAATATGCTGCAGAGCCTGGAACCCGCGGCCAGGGGACTCCTTGGAGCAGCGCTGCCTCTGCCGCCTCTGGCACTCTTGGAAAATGTTAACCCCTGTCGCCACCGTGGCCTTGTAGAAAGCCACTCGCAGCACTCTGCCCTTGCACTGCACAAATTTCAACTTTTCAGCGTTTGTAAACTGTTTTAGTGTGAACAACTCCCAGTAATACACTGTGACCCGGAATCCTGGCAGTCCTGCCGGAACCTGAGAGGATTCAGATGGAACAATGAAATGGCACTGATAGCATACATATATGTGTGTGTGTGTGTGTGTGTATTTGGGCTATTTTCTAAATATCAGCTGTGATGTTATTGTTACTCACCTTAGCTGTTTAAAATATTTATATTTAGTTCTGCTTATTTTTTCAAGCTGCTCAATACATATTTTGTTGTTCCTTGACTACCTGAAGAAGTCAATGCTGGGTGTTTATGTGTGTCCAGCTCATCTTAAATTGTTTAGCTTTTGCTTCCCATCTCATGCTTCAGTACCACGGTTTGTCACCAACCCAGTAGTTGTACTTTTGAATGTATTTTTTTAATTGCCGGCAGATGTATTACAAATGATGCCGTGCAGCAGAACGTTTGGTCGTTTGCACTGTCCTTATGGCAATGACATTGCTTTTCTTCATAAATGTCCTAGTAGGAAAAAATAAATTGAATAAAGTGTCTTGATTGTCGTTTGGTCATCTGTTTCCCACACATTCATTATCAGCAGCCTGGTTCTTTTGTGGATTTCTACCAGGGCGCTTCTCTAGTTGAGAAAATGGCGATTTGGTGATTATGGGCATTAGAGAAATTCGTGGTATTTTGTCTCACAGAACCTGAGACTGCACCTTACCTTCAGCGCTTCCCATTGCTGGTGCTCCTTGCTGCATTTAAATATCCGCCTTCACCTTGAGTACTGGGATTAGTGGTTCCAGAGATTTTTTTTTCCCTCTCTAGAGGATAAATTTGGCCCTACTTGTCAATACTAATTTAACCAGGAGCAGGGATTTATTTTATTTATTTTATTTTATAGCTGTCTTTCATGTCCTTCCATTTATTTTTGAATTCGACACATTTGCTTGCTTATCTGAAAATACCGAATTATAGCAGTTACCTTGTGGTGTATTTTAGGACGCTTGTTCTAAGTTAAGGAATTTTTGCATTCAGAGATAAATTATTATCATGGCACGTAGGGAATGCAAAACAGTCCCTTTTTTTTTTTTTTTAAACAGGATTTAACACATTTATCAAGCTCTGTTCCTGCAGCTTTCAATGGAAAAGTTGTATGATATGGATATTATGCTGTCTTTTTTCAATTTAAACATTGATTTGTGTGAAACATTAATATAATGATATTTGCAGTCTACCGTAGACAAATATAAGCAGAATTAGACACTCTAAATTGTTACAAATGCAACGCAATATTTAAATCTGAATGAAGGCTGTATTAATAATTACGGAGCGGAGCGCGTGGCGGTCCGGTTTGGATCTGCGCTCAGATTTTCGGCTGTTTTTCAATTCCTCGCACATCGTGCACATGATGGCTCGATGAATATTTTTCTGAGCAGCGGGAATGAATGTGAATCCGTGCGCGAGCGAGCCCAAAGCAGCGGAGCCCCGAGCGGAGCTGCGCGCCCGGCGCCGCGCCGCAGCGAGCCGGAGCTGTCGGAGCGCCGCGATTGACACCCGGAGAAGAATGCTTTGTTTGTTTGCTCAGCAGTCATGTTTAATGCTCTTCGCTTATCAAGGTGATCAGCATGGTTCAGATAACACATGCCTGACACCGCCTGCCTTTTCTCACCAGCGTGTTGACCTTTTGTCACGTTTGCTTTTCTCTGGTAGGCAATTCCTGGCTTTAAGTGTGAATAGAGTAAATAATTCACATCAATATTTAATATAAATTATTAAAGTTTCTGTCAGCTCTTACAGTTCATGCTTTTATAGAGTTGGAGTAGTTCATCAGCCAAACAGATGAATTGTGCAGCTCAGCTGGACATTAGAGTTCCTCCATCGTGCTGCCGGGACTGGGGGAGAAAGCAGGGAATTAAATAGCAAAGGTAATGCAGCCTGGTCCTTCAACACTGCGTGTTTTTCAATAATGCACATTCTTTAGGAAGTATTAGGTATCTCAAAGTAACAGATAAATATCCAGCATAATTTATTTTGTTAGTCCTGTACTTTTTTTTTCCCGCCTTCATGTTGCAAACAGAAATGCAGAAAAGCCCACTGACCCCCGGCGTTTTCTTCTACTCTTTGTTACTGGCCTTCCTTTGGTACTCCAGGCCCCTCCTGGGCTTACTGGGGTACTGGTGTTGGGGGGTAGGGTTTGGGTGTTTGTTTTTGACCTGTGTTCTTTTTCTATTCTTAAAGACTGGTGTGGAGCCCTAAGGTGATGAAGTTTCAGGGGTTTTTAGACCTTATTTATAAATTACAATTTATATTTTGCAAAGTGACCTGTGATTGAATGTAGATTCTGAAAACGTTTTTTTAAAGGAGAAAAGCTCTGATCTCTGATTGTAACAGCTCAAATGTGTTTATTGCATCAGGGATTGAATCAAAATAGCATGTTTTGCATAAAAGCATATAGTAAAAATCATTATGCACTTACTTTAACTTTATGCTCTTTTAGATGTTTCAGTTCTTTTGTTAATGATCAGTTCAATGCGTGTTGCACAGCCACAGGGACTGTGACAATGTGTATCACTGAAAATCCCATGTAATACAAATCCATCACCTGGAAGGGAGGTGGGTTTGTATCATGTGTTTACAGGTCAAACCCTTTTGCTATACTTCAGTCATGCATCAACATTTAAAGCCAATCTCTCATTCCTCATTGTCCAGCAGGTGGCTTTGTCATAGATTATTTAATTTTTAATCATTTATTGTAAGTGGAAAAGGTTATTTAATAGTATTATCCTGACAGCATTTTTTAAAAGAACTACAGTTTTCCAGTATGTCCTGTGGTGTATGACGGGGTCAATGGAAGCATCTAGAGAGCTTCAAGTACACAATCTAAATTAAGATTCTAAACAGGCATTACAGATGCTGGTAACTTTGGCAATTATCATTTTGTTTGGTGAACAGTAGTAAAACAGTGTGCGGTAAAAGTGTTTAGAGAGAGAGGATAAATAAATTGAACAGTTTTGCAATGCAAAGTGGTTTGTGGTGTTTTTGAGGATTTCTTGGCTCTTGCTTAACTGCTATTGTGAAGCCTGGAGCAGATTTTCCCATTGCTAATGCCCTAGAAGTATTAATTCACTTTGATATGCTAATTAGAGGGCATTATGCAAGAAATGAGATTAAGTGGCAGCATGAAGCCATTTGCCTGTCAGTAAATTGAGAGCTTTAGCATCAGGAGGAGCTTTGTTTTTTCTGAGTTTCTCTTGGTTTTGCATATAAATAAAATTGATTGAAAGGTCTAGAGAAGCTTCTAGAACATTGGTGGTTCTTTTTCTCCTTCTATGATTATTTAAACTTCATGTTAAAGCCTTTCTCTGAATATTAATTGATCTAATGGGAGATACTGAACATGAAGAATTTCATTGTATTCTCAGTTACTGTATCTTAACAAAAGGAAAGTATTAGAATTCTTTGTGTCATCTGAATTTTGTGGGTTTATTTTAGATATATCTTACAGCTGTGTATTCTAATGTCTCTGCCTGCTCACAGCCCCTGTGCTGAGAGCTGTACCTGTGTGGAGGTGGTTTTGCCAGTTCTGCTGTTTCGGGGATTGGTGTGAAGGCCCATCCTGCTGAAGGCAAACGGAAGGCTTGGATTCCTGGCCAATGGGGCTGTGGACATTTGTCATCCCCTCTCACCCACAGCATTTCCCACCGTTTCTGATGCAAATCACACATGTATTTTCCATCCTTTAGGAAGGAAGGGGTTGTAATACTGACCATAGATTTTATTCAACTGTCAGAAATTGTGTTAAAGTAACATTAAGGGATTGACTTACAGCCATAAGAGTGAGAGAATTTGGAGTTAATAGTTAAACTCTGCCCTTAACTCAACTCATTGAACCTATTTATTAGAGCATATATGATACATAAGAGCACTGTGCTGAGACCTCTGCTGTAGCAGGATGCTCCAGGATGGCTCAAAGATGAGACATTCGAATTTAGTTCAAATCTTCCTTTGTTTTTTGAGGTTTGGAGGTTTTGTGTGTGTATGTGGTTTTCATTCAGCCTCTGAGTTGCTTTACTGCAGTTTTGTGATTAGTTTTCTTTTTCCAATACCGTTTTTTAAAAAATCAGAGAAGTAATTCTGGAAATTGAACAAAAATTTAGCAAAAAATAAACCCAAAGCAAAGCCAACCCAAGGCTCTCTAGTCCTCTTTGCCTGAGTGCAGCAGAGTGGCTGTTTGAGTGCCCATCTCCTCCAGAGATCATTGTTGCAAAGTCAATCAGGGGAGCAGTGCTGGAGTGACAGTGCTTGTTATGAGCCCCAATAGTTATTTAAAAGAAAGGAAAAAGGATAAAAAAATGGCCCAGAGCTGCGTGCGGGGGCTGTTCATGCTGGATGCACATGCTCTCCCTGATCCTGGCAGCTGAAGTCTATCACTGTTGGGAAATTTTTAACATGAACCACATGAGACACAAACCACGGCGGTTTCCCCGGAGCCACGGGGGTTTTCACGTCAGTGCAGGACAAGTGGCACGTGCACTGCGGGTCCCTGCCCGCCGTCCCTGCCCTCGGCGCCCGCCCGCCCCCTCGCCCCCAACAAAGGGGCCCCAGTGCAGCCTGCATGGGAAGTGTGATGTCCCTGGTCGCCCGCAAGTTCCCCAGAGCTTGGCCCAAAGAATCCCATCAGGAATTTATAATCCAAAACTTTAGTTGTCATAGTGAACCTTTTAGATACTGGAAGGAACAAAACATCACTCGACACTGCAAAGTCAGTTCTCACAGGCAGCAAAAGGAAGTGTTGCTGGGCTCCAGCTGCTCATTTTGGGTTTCAGATTGTTGAACAAAAGAACTAAGTAGTGAAAATGTTCTGAAGCCGACCTTAACTTTCCCAGTACCAGTAGACCCCTGATGGCGTTGTTTCAGGAGAAGACGATGCTGGAGAGGGAATCCTGGCATTGCTGATCTGAGTCCTGGTGCTGCTGTTGACTGGGGAAGAAACCTTCCTCTCCCTTGAGTGAGGAGGGATGTGGTGACCTCGGTAGGGCTGACCCCGAGCTCGGCCACCCCCTCGTGGAAGTGAATGCAAGAGCTTGCTTCTCTTATCTTTAACATGGGAATGTTATCCATCTGATTTTTTGTGAAGGTTGTATTGGCTTGGTGCTGTGTGTTAAAAAGGAATATTTTTATTAAGTGTTGGGTTTAATTAAAATTGTTATGTCAGAGGTAAACTATCAACACTATTTACTGTATCTGCTTCATTCCACTTTGGCCACAGACGGGTCTTACATCCTTGAGATAAAGAAATTAAGCTTTCCGTAGACTTCTTCTTTTCTTGGCTTTAATCACGAATGTTTTTTTACTCCATGGTCAGACCTCTCCTTAAAGGATATCAGGGTGTCGTGCCTTGGTGGTTGGTTTGCTCAGTACAGAAAGAGAAGGTTTGCTCCCGTTTCTGGCGATCGGTGCTTTCCTTGCGCAGTAGCTGCTCGAGGCAGGGTGGCACACTCAAAAGGCTGTGCCAGACACACTTTCATATATTTGTTGATTAAAGAATGAAGTGTGCTTTTAGTGAGGTTTGTAATTACAGAACACCCAAATGTTTGCTTATTTTCTTTCATGCGAGATCCTGGTAGCGTGATTGACTGTCACTAGTAAGAACAAGTTACAGTACATTGTGCAATGATTCTTATTTGACTTCAAGGATGTATTTATTACCATTTTTGAACAAATTATACTAACATGAAAAGTTGTGGAAATGATTGTGCACTAGATAAGGTGATACATTACAGGAGTGGTTGGGTTTATGGAGCTTTATGCCGAGATTTTCTCAGAAATTATAGCACAGTCCTGTCACTATAAAACCTGGAGATACACTTCGTAATAACATGCAGTGGAGGGATTTTTAGGATTTCACTTGTTATTCAAATAGAGTAGGAACTATCAGTTCTTCTACCTCGTATTTCTTTCTTGTGTTGCACTGGGTGAAGAGGGGAAGAGAAGCCTGAGGATGGCAGAGTGGGTGTTGGGGTGTGGCAGCACAGCCTTGCCTGATGCCACCAGTGCCACCGGCTCCAGTGCCCAGGGCTGGGGAGGTTCTGGCACTGATGGAGCTCTCTGGGACCCAGTGCTGGCATGGGACACTGGGAGAGATCTGCCCTCCAAAGGCAGCTGAGGATTTTTTTTGTGAATTATTTCTTGCTTCCCCTCCACTTGTTAGGGCAGTGACGTGATATCGATATGGAGCTTGGGAACTTATTGACT
>VZSR01000598.1:617927-644712 GCA_013398615.1 Brachypodius melanocephalos | reverse complement strand
TTGGGGCCGGGCTGGCTTTGGGGCAGGGCTGGCTTTGGGGCCAGGCTGGCTTTGGGGCCGGGCTGGCTTTGGGGCTGGGCTGGCTTTGGGGCTGCCCTGCCCGTGCGGGTGGGACACGCTGCCCAGCCCCGTGCGGGAGCTGTGGCACCCGGCCAGGCCTGGGTGCGAGCTCTTGTTACCGCCGAGGGCTGCGCCTGTTCTCATTTCTTCTTGAAATGGCTTAATTGGTGTCAGCACCCCAGGGATAAAGGCCTCCAACACTGAAATCCACACGATTCACCCTGTCTCTGCTCAGTGTAGGGAAACTGGTAACAACTGGTGGTGAATGAGGAGTGAACGGTGCTGTAACAATACTCGATGATGTTTGGGATGACAGAAATTAATACGCACTTGCTTGAAGAAAGCAATGATTAATGGCAGTGAGCAAGGGAATGCTGTCCCTCCTTTAACTCCACTTTGATGGGGATTGAAAAGCAAAAGGCTGTTTTCATTCTCTCGCGCAAGCAGAGGTCATCCAGAGTACATTACAGCAATTTTTTCTCTCTGTTTTTTATTTCATAAATATTATGATAAGCACAGATTAGATAGATTTTTTTCACGGAGGCTTAAAAGGATATTTTGTCTGTTTGCTGTTCGTGCTCAATGAAGAAATTGGATTTGTTCTGTTTATGTGTGAGATCGTTATATTCAGTGGAATAATTAGTACAATTAAGAATTTCAAAAGCTCACTATTGTGTTAGTTTTTCTGAGGTTTTACAGATGGAATTTCATGGTCTCCATTTCCAAGTGCTGAGAGGTCAGAACAAGGCAAGGAGTGTTGCCGAGGAAAGAAAAAAAAAAGGTTAAAAATCCAAGATTCCTCATTGAATTGTTGATGTAAATATATTTTGCAAGATCCTCACACTTGTCAGTGGCTTTTTAAGCTATTTGATAAAGAATCTTTATTCTACAAGGAGCCTGAAATAACACAACACTGCTTTGGATAATGAATTCTTCATCTAAGCAGAACTTTAAAACAAAGTACAATGTCGGCATTTTTTTCTTTGAGTGAGAGGGCTGATACATCTTTGGGATCCGACAGGAAGACATAAATTAATAGAGTTCTGGAGATCAGTTTCTCATTAATAATCCATTTTGTCATGGTTCTTGGCATTGTCAGCCTCGGAGCTGGTTCGTATTTTGCTAAAGGATAAAAGCACATGATGTCTTAAGGCACAACATAAGGAGAAGGAGTTTATCATCTTCTGGAAAAACCATCTCTGAAAAAATAGATTGTTTTCCAGGAAATAAATGTCAATTGCGAGTTTTATGCATTTTTAATCTTCAAACAGGTTTTTTAATGTCTACGGTTGCAAAAATAGACTCGAGTTGGAAGAGGTTGTTGCCAGCAGCCGTTGCTTTGCCTTTGTCCTCTCCACTGGTTTTTGATTTTTTAGAAGTTGCAGTGGATTCCAGACCTTTAATTCTGCTGGTTTAAAGACTATGGCAGATTGTGTCCAGTTTAAAACATGTAATTGAAAAAAAAATACAGTCCTTCTTTTGAATGGGTAAACATGAAACCTTTGTTACATTTGCACTTTCCCAGCAGTATGGGGCATCTCACAGACCACTGCACATTCCCCCAGTATTTTCAAATTGGAAAACATTGCTTTTTCTTGAGGATGATAACATAAATGGGCTCACTCTTTTGAAGTCTTAAATTTGGTATTTTATGTATCTTAAGGTAGTGGCAGATTGGCAAACAGTGTAACCACCAAAAGTGTTCAGCTTGTGCTGTCACCCAAGTAAGGAAGAACAGAGATCTGATTTAGATGCCTGCCCTTTATGTTATGTACTGAAGAGTGACATAATGCAGATCTCAGGAATGCATGATGTGTTTGGGAAGGATAAATGGGAGGCAGAAAAGACAACATTAGCCCAGATCACTTAGTTGTAAGATTTAACTGGGCTCAAACATTTATAATTTAAGCAATACTTAAAATGGCATAGAGAGAGGGAGTGGGAGGTTCTGGACAGAGGGCTGAAGGGAGCTGGGGTCCTGCAATGATCCTAGTCAGGATGGCCAGGAAGGAAGCAGCTGGTCCAGAACGCTGACCAGAGCTGGCCCATGGAGAAGCAGCTCTGAGTACGAGGGGTGCAGCAGCAGCTCTTCAGAGCACTGTTGGCAGAGGTGGTGTGGTGTGGGAAGAGACGTGGCTGGGGTGACACTGGATGGGCCCAGGCATGAGGCATCCCTGGTGTGGATCCCATGGACCCGTGGGTCACTGGCCAGAGGCAGGCCATGGTCCTAAGCCATTTGCATGTAAACATACTGATTCCTTTGGGCTGTCTGTTGGCCTCCACGAGCTTCATGCTGAGTGCTCAGGAATGCCCAGGGCAGGGAGCGCTGTGGGTGCCTCCTGCCCATGGTGCCTGGGTGGCTGGGGCAGAGGGTGCCGCCTGTCCTGGGTGAGCTGGCTGGAGGAGCAGCAGCACTGCCACTTGCCAGGGATGGAGGTGCAGCATTTACCCCATCAGCAGCAATGCTGAACCCTTTCAGGCTTGCTTTGTTGCCTGAAAACAGGGAAGGTTTGAATTAGGAAGATTTAGAACACGCTTCCTTCCATGGAGTTGCAAAGGACATTTGTCTCAGCACATTGTAGTGAAATTTTAAAGAGCAGGTTTTGACAGGAGACATTTTGCTGACACAGAATATTTTGTTCACTTCTGACTCTCAAATAAGTGCTACTTCTGTCATAATGATTGATTTATATTCGGTTTAGTCCATACATTTTACATCCTCTTCTTTAGTGCTTAGGGCTCCATGGCTTCAGAGCAGCCCAGTTTAACACTGGTACGAGCCTGGCATCACATTCACATTCCACAATGAAATGGATTGTAATGAGCTGTAGGTATTTTGTGCTATGGTGTATTTAGGATAAAATGTTGATTGTTATTATCTCCTGGAAAAAGAAAAATTTAAAATGAAGATTTCTGTTTAAAATTTTGTTTTCACAGAGCTGTAATTTAAATTGTTCCTAATAACAGTGCCTCAAAGGCCCGGTGACTTGGCTCCCATGGCTTTATTACAGGTGCTATAAAATTAAATACTGAGCATCTTTGCCCTCCCTGGGGGTCTCCTGTGAGCTGCTCCTCCCTGGTCTGGATCAGGCCCTCCAGCACCACTGGAAACCTCAGCCTGGGTGGGTGGCTGCTCTGCATTTACATTAACCCAGCTTCCTCCCTTTATGCACTGGGCAAGAGTCTCAGCCCATTTCAGTCCATAAATACTTCAGCAAAACCCCCTGGAGCCTTTGCTGTGAGTTTTGTTTGGAACAAACTCCCCAGGCAGCCGAATCATTCCCCTGGGAGCAGAACCCTCTCTGGAGCACGTGTGAGTGGTTTGAGGCAGAGGAAGGTGGTTTGTGTGCGTTTCTTACACCGTGAAGAGTCTGCTCTCCCTCGGGATCTGGAACCAGAGACCTTTGGCACCTGCAGTGACAGGGTTTGGGTTTTGGTGACACAGTTGGTGTCACAGCCTTGATTTCTCAGCGATCCTTTGGCAATGGCATCTGCTAGTTCATGTCTTTGTAGGTGTTCAGGCAGAGCAGGTACCCTGCTGGTGTATGCACCATTCTGAGTGCTCAGTGGCACTGCAGTCCAGGAAAAAGAGGAGACTCCAGGATTTTCAGAAAAAGAAATAAACTTGTCCCTGGTGGCCACTCCAGTGGTCAGTCTGAGTAACTGAGATTTCTGTGTTAGCTGAGCTGGGGCAGCTCCAGGACAGGCTGCACTGGGGGCAGGAGTGACTCCAGGGTTCATTCTCCTGCCCAGGGCTTTGTCCCTCAGCACCTTGGGACTGTTCTGGCATGGCTGGACCTGCATGACAATGCTGGCATGGGCTGTGGGTGCACCAGCCTGCACCCACCACAGCCACCCACCAACCACTTCTGGACAAGGCCTTGGGCTTGCCCTGCGAAATTAATGCTCATGCACATCTTATTCTGGAATTATAGTACTGCTCCTTCCCATCTATTAAAATATCCCTAAGAACCCCTAAGAACATAGCATGTGAAGAGCTGTGTCAGAGCGGGTAGGCTCCCTGAGCCCTTCCTTGGCTCTGGGAGATGTTGCTCTGTTCCCCAGACCTGGTGAGGAACAGGCAGCATGGAAAGGGTCAAATCCAGCTGCCTTTGGCTTTGCTGCAAACATATATATATTGAGATATTTATTTCTCAGAGAGTGAAGAAGCTAATATTTAACAAGGCTTCAGGAAAAAAGGGTTTCCAAGATGTTACAGATTTTGGAAATATTTGACAATGTTAGCAGCATCAACTACTGACACAAAACCCTCTCTCCAGAAAATCTTTCACAGTTGTGCCAAGAAAAGCAGCTTCGATGGAACATTTTCATAAACTATCATCAGTTATGCAGCAGCAGCTTCACAAATCAGAAATGATATCTTCAGGCACTGCTGTCAAGTGTTATTCAAATAATACCAGCCTCACATTTGAATAACAGCAGACATTTTGAATTAATTAATCAGATGAGATAGTCTAGGCCTTTTCTCATTAGTCTCTGGGTCAGGCATGGAAAGATATATGCGTTGGTGATGATATACTTGTCTTTAATCGTGATTTATGAAGATTTAGGATTGTGTGTGATTTGTCAAAGGTTCTGGGAAAAGGCTGGTGCATATTTCATTACCTAATCTGAGATTGATTTCATGATGCTGAGAGATAGAACCCTATTGTTGGGGGGGGCTGGGAAGCGCAGGTAGGCGCAGCATCCCAGGGTTTTACTGGCTTATCTTTGTGACTGTCAAACAATGCTGTAAACTTTTACTGCCAGCAGTTAACAATTCCTGCTTTAATTATAGGCAAATTCTTCATTCCGTCCAAAGGGGAAGCTGCAGTAGTTATTTAGTTAAAAAGCATAACAGACCTTATAGCTATGACCCAATGTAAATCATGGACAAAGTTGGCAAATTTCATGGCTTGGTCATGGTGAAAATATAAAATTTCATGGTTTGTCACAGATTAATAGAAAAATCCTATTAAAACTGTGCAAATAACAGCACAACAAGTTAGGTGGAGCTCCCTACATGGCACCTTCCTGCTCACAGCATTTATTTTAGGTTAGAATTGCTGTGAACAACATGAGGCCCTTTGCAGGCTTTTCTCTGCTGCACTGTTTTCTATTCAGTTTAATTAGTAGTTGTTGTTTGGTTTGGACTGAATAATTATCATGTGATTGTTTTGAAGCATTATTTACATGAGAAAGCATGTGTGACATTGCTGCTGTAGTGAGAGAGGCTTGGGAAATGAAATATTTGAATACAAATGGTATATATATATATTTTTAGATCCTTGAGATGGCTATATCTAATAACTCATCAGTAATCAGGACTTTTGATATTGGAACAAGGTCTGAGCCGTGCTGGGTCCTTGACCGCTGCAGCCAAGCGCTGCCCACGTCTCTTAGATCAGCAGACCGTGGCCAAGCCTCAAGTTCCCTGCAGATTGCTAATCACCTACTTCTTCATCTTTAATCAGAAAGTTCATGTCTTTTACTGTTCTTGGTACAATTTTGCAGCTCATCTATCACAGCCACGCGGCTCCGGCGATGCTCCGTGTCCGTGCAGCCCCCAGCCCTCCTGCTCAGCCCCCTGCACTGACTGAAGGCCAGGGCAGGGCTTTAACACCTCACGTTTATAATGTTTTATTTTTTACTATTTTGGTTGCCTCCAGGATTTCGATTGGTGGTTCAGGAATTTGGATCTAGGCCAAGATACTCCACACACACTGAGCTCTTCCACTCAGTCTTCTAGAGGGAGCAGTTTGTGCTGAAGTGGCCAATTTCAGAAGAAAATGGCAGTTGTTCTACATTGGAATAATGATAAAAAAGAATCAAAGTCTCAGAATTAGGACTTTTAAGAATGACATCAAGATAGTCATTGATGATAGCAGCAACAGCCTTGTATCATAAATAGCCCAGAACTGCACATATGAAGCTTATTTTAAAAATGAGTTGTTGTTTTTTTGGTTTTTTTTTTCACGTGAGACTTTTCTTTCCAAACAGAAGGTTGAGAAACACGTTTTTAGGGGAAGGGTGAAATGGTTCAATAATCACACAAGTATGAAATTTCAGCCTTTATGGGAGACAGAATGATGAGCTGGCAAACAGGAAAAGCACTGCAACATGAGAAATCAGTTCACGATTTCTATTCAAGAAAAACACATCAATGAGTGTTGTTTATATCAAGTTTACAATTAACTGTTGTCAGGTCACCTCCATCAAGAGCTTCATCTGCACTCTGACCAGCTACCAGGTTCAAGCAGTAATTAAAGACCAGCTATTCACAGAATCATTCAGGTTGGAAAAGCCCTCTGAGACCATGGAGTCCAACCATTCACTGATCACTGCCAAGGCCACCACTGACCCATGTCCCCAGGTGCCACATACACATGGCTCTGAAATCCCTACAGGGATGAGGACTCCACCACTGCCCTGGGCAGCCTGTGCCAGGACTTGACAATTCCCTCTGTCAATATCCAATCTAAACATTCTCTGGCTCAACTTGAAGCTGTTTCCCTTTGACCTGTCACTTGGGAGAAAAGGCTGACCCCCACCTGCTCCAACCTCCTTCAGGTAGTTATGGAGAGCAAGGGGATTCCGTCTGAGCCTCAGTCTGTTTCCTCATCCTTTGCCATTGTGATTCCCCCCACATCCAGTAAGAGATGGAAGTCCTCCTTAGCCCTCCTTTTGTTCCTAATATACTCATAGAAACACTTGATTGCCTCTCACGGCAGTAGCCAGGTGAAGTTCTAGTTGGACTTTGGCCCTTCTAATTTTCTTTAACCATAACCTCATGGCAGTAGCTCTCCAATGTAGTGGTAATTTGTCTCTTTTCCCCATCACAAATAGGTGTAAAATATAGAAGGAAGAAAAAAAATGGTTTGGATTATTGATTAGTGTTTTGCTAATAAGAAATTAAATTTATCGACCACTGGCATTCTCTAGCTCTGCTTCCCCATGAGTTAGTTGGCAGCTGCAGGCGTGTTCAGCAGAGCTGTGGCTGGCCCAGGCTGGCAGCTACTGCCTCAGGAGAAGGATGTTTAACCCTATTAGTCAGGTCATTTCGCTCTTTTTGTGGAGAGGTCAACAAAAAAGCATTCCTTTCTGAAGTCGACTTTCCCAGCTTTCCTTTTGTAAGTGAACGAATCGCACCAGCTTCTGAGCATGGTCCAGTGCCCAGATGCTGTGTGTGAAGTGGGAGCTGCTGCCAGGTGCTGAGCTGCTGGAGTGATCAATATGGTGTCTAAACTCTACCATATTTTGGTTAATAGAAATTACATAGACACAAATGGGAGGGGAGACCTGGCACATCAGCTCCTGGGGGCAGTCTGGGGAGGGACTCAGTGCTCTGGGGGGTGGGAAGGGACATCCATGGAGCTGAGTGTCCCCAACCAGGAGCACTGGGAGCTGCCAGGCGACAGTGCCTCACCTCTCTCTTGTGTCCCAGTTGGCTGCAGCTCCAGCCATGCCCGTGTGCCAGCAGACACTCCTGCAGCCAGCACAGCCCTTCCCTGCACAGCGAGCTGGGCGTGGGTCTGGGACTCTGCATCCAGAGCGTGGTGCAGCGTGAGGCCGAGAGAGGAAATTCCTTGAGTTTCCCAGCGCTGCCAGTCAGAGCAAAGCATCTGATGTGTAGGAATCACTGAATGCTAAGCCTGTGGGTTGTGTGGCCTTTGGGAAGATGATAGCTGGGTCCCTGTGTGACTGTTGGCTCTGCTCACGGTGCTTTCCCACGCTGCAGAGTGCAGAGTGCAGTGCAGTTGCAGTACAAACATACACTTCTGTATATTAAGCATGTGCATTAATATATTATTATTACTTGGACTAATAACAAATAGTAGTCAGTCAGTGAGATAAAAAAGGACAGAGTTCAATAGTAATTCGCAGACAGCTTAGCAATTACCCAGACAGCTTGCAGTCAGAAAAGCTGCTCAAATCTAGGATTACGAACTACATCGATGGCAGCTCTGCTGGGTGGGGTTTCACAGGACGATGTTTGCACATAGCTGTGGGACTTGGTTCCAGCACTCCTCCTGAGGAACTTCTTTACAAGCCAGAATCAACAACCGTAAAAAACCCTCTGAAAGCCAAGAGGCTGGTTTCCAGAACCAGTCAAAATTATTTCTAAGTTTTTTTTTCTGTATCAGAAAGATGCCTGTGCTTGCAAGGATCTTGGAGATTTTCTTCCTTAATGACATAAATCCCAAATTCATTTCTGTGACAATAATCAGCATCAAACCATATGTGTGGCAACACAGATTTTGTGGTTTTGTTTTTAAAATCAATGTGTTTCCTTGCTTTATGAGTGAAGGTGGCTTCTCCCCTCATTACCTGGGCTGATTTCATTGATTCCTGTGGCGTTTTCTGTACCCACCAACCTGCCCTGGCAGGGGAGTGCTGCCGTGTGCCGGTCAAGGCAGCACTTAAGTCCCATCTAAGCCTTGATTCATAATCTCAAAACTTCTGTAGGAGCAGAGTCAGCAGAGTTGGCATCCCTGTTCAGAATGCTCTGAGTGCAGGGGGTCATGGGGACTCAGCAGACCTGGGGCTTGGGCAGCTCATCCCCTGCTCCTGCTCCACAGCACCAGCCCAGAAGAGGAGAGACTTCAGATACAAACCTTGGGTTTGAAGCACTCGAATGTCAAAGGAGTGCTGTTGGAATTTTAGGGCAGTACATGATTTTTTAATGGGGCACATTAAATTCTGCTCCTCCAGCGGGCATTAAAGCCACCTCATCACTCGGCACTGGAGGGGAGCACGGGCTTGGGAGAGGCAGCTATTAAGAGATTTCCATCTCAGCAGTCTCTTATGCCAGTAGGGTTGTGACTTGGGAATGTAACAAGGCTTTGGGGACTAAAGTTAATAAATAACTGGTGTATTCCCTTTCCTTCTCTCTGTGCCTGGCCCCAGTGCCATCTCAGCCTGAGCAATTATCAGTCCCTGGGCTGATGGATTCGACATAAATTCATACATTCTTTAAGCACAAAGCTTTCACAACAAATTTTGCTTCTAAGAGACTGTTGAATGGAGAAAAGGTCACTGGGCTGGTTGGGTGTCTGCCCTTGGATGCTGGCAATAAGTGCTGTGTTTGCAGTGCTGGGTTTGATCCCCTTGGTTGGAGGGAGCCAGGTGCAGGCTCTGTGTTTTCGATCACGTTTCTCCTGCAAGGGGGGGACAAAAGGGTAGCTTGGAATTATCTCCATGAATTCACACTTCCTTGCAGCCCTTCAAGCCTCTCTTTAGCTTCCATTGCACTTTCTCTGTCCTCATCCCATTCCATAGGTATGCAAGATGGAGTTTAGCAATGATGCCATAGCAACTATATCACAATAAAGAAATTGTAATGGTTTAAATCTTCAAACTTGCATAACAAAGTTAATGGGAGCCTATCAGAAATGTACATGCCGCTATGTGTTTAGACATGGTTTTAAATTTAGCTTTAAATGTGCAAGCCAATAGAACTGTTGTCAGGGATTCTGGAGCTGCCATGCAGGGAGTGAGAACACAGTTGTCCATGTGCCCTGCTCCAGAACACACATGGCTGGCAGGGGACAAAGCCTGCTGTGTCCCTGTGAGCCCACCCCCCTGAGCTTCGGCGTGCGGCTGGAAATGACATCCCAAAACGTTTGTGTTTGTTTGGCTGCATCCAGGATGAATCCATCATCTTCCTCCTTAGCCGTGAAGTAGTGCAGACTCAGCAGAGGAAGAAGGAAGGGCAGGAGGGGCTGCTGTGTGTCCTTGGGCTTGTCCCGCTCCACGGGGGCGAGTCCGATTGACGCTGGGTGCTCCAGCTGGGCAGACGCCTTTCCGCACGGTGGTGCTGGCCGTGGATCTGCTCTTTCCCAGACTGTGTCTCCACCTTGCCCGTGGTTCTTGCTCCCGGTGAGGCAGCTCTGGAGCTTGTGAGCAGCGGGAGGGGGCAGGCAGCGGTGGCGGTGTGTCCCCGTGCTGTGGCACACACCCGTTCCAGCTGGGCGCTCTCGAGGGACACCCGAGCCTGACGCTGCAGAGTCCATCAGTGCAGCACTGACGTTTTCTTATCCTGAGACACAGAAGCTGGAAGTGTTCTTCAAAGTGCAACCTCCAGCACCAGGCATGTCCCACCTGTGCATCCCACCGTGCCGGCCAGCACCTGCACCGCTCCTGCTCTGCCAGTCTGTGCAAGCACAGCGTCCCTCCCTGCCCTTCCCAGCCGCTGCCAGGTGCAGGAACTGCACCGCTGCCATGCCAGAGGGGAGAGGGGATGGCAGGGCCGCTGTGGGCTGGAGACCCCACTGGCTCCAGCGCCCGGCCAGGGTTTGGGCTGCTAGGTGTCCGTGCATGGAAGGAGCAGCCCTGGGGCTCTCCCTGCACTCTGCACGTAGGGTGACAGCCGGAGGCAGGACAGCCGTGGGCATTCCCTGCTCCAGGAACAGTGTCGCTGTCCCCACAGTGAGGGGACAGGTGGTGTCTTCACTGGTGCTGCTCTGGCACTGTCGCAGGTTAGCTCCTGCTTGCCAGCAGAAAAAGAGGATGTCTGGTTATTCTTGGAGCAGGCAACATGTAGGTTTTGTAGGATAATGCTGAAGTACTTGCACTGTGTTAAAAAAATTAATACACTTGTATTGCTACTGGAATTGGAGCCTGATTAGGATTGTTCCACTACTGTAGTTTTAGCTTTTAATTACTTACTACATTACACAGTATCTACCAGTGCTAATGGAGTACAGAACTGTCATAGCTTTTGTTTTAAAGTACAGGACTGTGTGGTGCTTAATTGTGGAGCAGTGTTGTTCAATTACATCTGAAAGTGTTTAATAAAGTATGGCACAGAAACGCAAATCGGAGTGGCATGTGTTAATTGGTGTCCGCGTCATTGACTCCATTTGGTTACGGCGATCGCTGCGAGATGAGCACCGAGTGGCAGGTTGCCCACATGGAGCCTTCAGCCCCAGTGCTTATCCCTGCCACTGGCACATGCCTGTGCTCTCCTTGGCACAGGTTTTCACACCATGTACACACATGGTGTTGTTATGAAGCATTGGTGGTCGTATCCCTGCCCTGCTCCAGGGCTGCTGCTCCCCATTCTTGGCTGGCAGAGTTCTGTGGCTGTGGCACAAGGAGCTCTGGACACGACCCAGAGAGCTGGTCCGTTTCTCCAAGAACAGCTCCCCCAAGCAAGTCTCCTGCTGCCGACCATTGCTTTTATCCTTTTGCCCCCCACCCCGAGGGGCTGCCCTGAGGCTGAGCCAGCTCCCCCAGAGTGGGCTCTGCTGTCCAGAGCCAATTCCCAGAGGCAAACAAAGTGGTACTTAACAGTTATTTCCTGAGTGGTGGTATTTTTATATCAATGTTCTACTTTTTACCCGATTTCACTGAAATAGTCTCTGGAAGTATTTCTTCTAGAATAAACATTTCAGCACATCAGGTTTGTTCCATAAGGGTTGATTGTCAAATTACAGCCTTCCTTCCTGTGAGTGCTGTGCTTTGGTGTGGGATCAAATTGCATTAGGTATTTTTTCCTCCAGTAGAAACACAGAATAATAGTGATATCTTTGTTGTATCATATTTCTGAATGAAAAATAATCACAAACAGATTTTCATGCGGTGCTGCTGCAGAGCAGGAATGCTTTTCCTGCCAGCCGGCCTGCCTCTCGGGGTGGTGCTGGGCTGGCCCAGGGGGTTTGGCTGGCACCCCCTGCACAGTTCAGTGTCCCTCGACATGCTCACCACACACACTTTCTATATTTTCTTGCCTGTGGTCCTCGAAGCCACCTAGCATGCAGGTCATGTGCCCTTAATTTTCATTATGGATGGAGAGTAAAACGTGAAGGTTATTGCCTGGCAGTACAAATGCACTGGGTTTTTTTATTTAGAAGCTCTATTAGAAGTGTCAGGAGTCCCATAACAAAGCCAGGCAAATATCCGCAGAGACACCTTGTTGAGAAAGGCAACTTGGTTCTAAAAGGTTTGAATATGAATGTGGTTGTTTCTAATCAAGCAGTCTTTGAAAAGAATTCCCCACTAGTACTTACCTCTTTCTTTTTTTAAACCTTTTTCCTTGTAATCTGTCTGTTTCTCTCCTCAGGAAATGCTCCTCATGCCAGCCTGCAAAGGGCAGGAGGGGGGCACAGCCAGGAGGGGAGAGCAGGGCTGGGGGGAAGCCCCACATCTAAATATCTCCACATCCACAAGTGTAGCTCAGGATTCAGGATGGATATGGTCAGAAAACTGCTGTCTTTTCAAAGTGAGCAGCCTAGGAAAGGTGGACCAGCTCAGGGATTTTGGTGACCACATCAGAGGCATCTGCTGGAGCAACACAGCTGTCTTGGACAAAACCGAACCCTTTGATTTAGGGCAGAAAATGGATATATTTTGGACTTTGTCTATTCCTTGGACAAATGCATCCAGACACATGGGATGTGCAGGCTGGTGCTGATGTCTGCAACGGGTGCTCCCTTACCCTGGGAGGCACCCACCAAGGTTTCCCTGACACAGCACGGTGTCCCCAGCCCCACGGGAACCCTGCCAAGTGGGAAACACGCTCATGTTTGAGCCAAATGGCAGATGAAAAATTAAGTCCTAAATACTTTTCCTTTCCAGAGTCAGTGTATTTATTCCAACTTGGCAGTGCCCATTGTGGCTGTGGTGACCTGCACAGCTTGGGGCCAGGTGAGGACAGGGACACCCCTGGGAACTGCCGTGTCCCATTGGCCCTGTTGTGGCAGTTCCTGAAATGTGCCCAAGCTCACGTCCCAGTGCCACCACGCAGGCCTCCACGTAAATAACATCACCAGTGCCACGGTGGCCAGCCTGGGCCTCGGTGGGCAAGGGCAGGGGTTCCTCTGCAGAGCAGTGAAGTGTCCCAACAGAACTGTCCCCTGTCCCTCCTGCTGCACTCCTGTGGGGCACGGGGCTGTGGTACTGTCCCCTGACCGTGCTCCCAGGGCACATCTTGGCTCCAATGCCTTCAGCACACTTACAAAATCTCCTGCCTTTTTCTTTTTTTTATAAATTGTCAGTGTTTTTTCCCTCTACGAACCTGTAGCATCTGGCAGCAGGAAAGTACAGTAGGACTCGCTGGCACTGTGGTGTAGAGCCTCGAAGAATTCCGTATTGTGACAACACATCAAAATAAATTGCTGTCAACAGACCAAAACACCAAGTGCTGTGATTCTGTCTGACGTGTGAAGACTCAGACAGGCTGTCTTGACAAGTTGTGGTGGAGCACCTGCAATTGGCAGAAGACAGTGATATAAATCTGATTTGCCTGATATGCAGCACCTAGATATCGTTAATGTTGGTGACAATAACTCTGCATAACATTCCCCAGACATAGATCTGATTTTTTGTCTATTACTTGTGTTGTTTTTTGTCACTCTCTGATCCTCGCTCTGCTTCTTTTCCCTGCTCAGGGTCTGCCTAGGAATTGCTTGGAATAATAAACCGTGTTAAAGAAGGTAGTAACAAATTAAGGTTTAGTTCAGCCTCTTCTTGAGCGGGAAGAGGCAGCGCTTGGCCCTGCTGCTCAAGGCAAAGGATACACCATGAAATTTTATTTTACACTAATCATAAAAATAATCACGGTGGAAGTTGTATTAATTCCCTCACTCGCAGCCCAAACATTTAAAATAGCAGGTTCAATGCCAGGTGCTGCAGTAAATCTTTTCTGAAACGTCTGTGGTTTTAAACCCCTGGAAGAGGAGCGGGATCGTTGAATAGGTGGTTAATTTTTACCTTTCATTATCAATAAATGGTAATTCTTTACAGTAGCAGGATATATCACAGCTGGTTTATGAACGTGTGAGCCGTACCTTGGCTCTGGAGTTTAATTACTGGGAGTTAACGCTGTCGTCTCTGCAGCAGCCCTTCCTCAGCAGCACCAGTGGGAGGGGTTTCATCTGGCATGGGCAGGTACAAGATCTGTTCACCGGCCCATGTGAACTGGATTTTCTCCTGGTTGCTGTCCCCTGTTTACAGTCTTGGGATGTGAGCTGTTTTTGCAGTCACCAATGGTCCTGTTTTGCTGGTGACTCTTGGCTCTGGGGCTGGAGCCATCCCTGGAGCCCTGGGGTGAGCCAGGCTGGGCTGGGGCTGTGTGTGGCCTGGGCAGAGCCTGGTACAGAGCTGGTCAGGGCACGTGTCCCACCTGGGCTGGCATGGTGACAATCCCAGGGCTCGGGGGGAGCCACCAGGGCTGGAGTCAGACACGAGGAGGTCACTGACTCGAGGCACTGTGGAGGGCTGCAGGGCTCCTGCTCTCAGGGCTTGTTTTGGCCAAACATTCAGGAACTCCTTTGGCAGCAAACTTGGGCCATGTCACTGTCCAGTCCGAGGGGCTGCAAGAGCAGAAAAGAGGTTTTTGAAATTACCATTCATTCTTGTCTGTATTGTTATTTTATCCCTTAAAGGCTGCTAATGAGAAATAGAGCCTCATTATGATTTTAAGGATGAGAGAGGAAGGCTTTTAATTAATGATATGTAAATGGTCTTGAATTGATTATGTTAGAATATCAAGAGAGATGGGTAGAAGCTGTGGTGTAATATATTTTAATTAAGAATTAATTAAAAATGATGGCAATTTCATAAAGCCTCACAGAAAATAGTGGAATTTACTTTCTGTCAGGAGTAAATTAGCCAGTGATTAAATAAAGGGCCTGCATTAATAGTGGAGTTATTTTTAAACTGTGCTATGAAGAATTGTGTAATTTTCCCTAAATAAGTAAAATAAAAATGTAATGTTTGCAAACAAGTTTTGGAAATGACAGAAGAATGCAAACTTAGTTTTCTGCCCTCCTCTTGCTACGATCCTCTGGAGAGTGGCTTGCAGGGGCTGATGGAGGGTATAACCTGTGGTTGTAACCCCGGGGCTGTGGTGGGCATGGCTGGAGGGACCTGTCTCAGGTACCCCCAGAGCTGCTCCTGCTTCTGCCCAGCACCCCCAGGAGCCCACTGTGGAGGCTCCTTCACTGCTCACACACACCTCCTGTATCTGCTGCTGGCAGTGCTCTGGGCTGGAGTGTGGCAGATGCTCCTGTTGTTCCTGTGCTCTGGGACCATCCAGCGCCTCTCCTGGCCGTGACTGTGCCCAGGCATGGGGGTCCCATTGCCAGCTGGTGGGGGAGCTCTTGGATGAGAGCAGACCCTGCAGGTCACTGGCATCCTCCAGTGACCTCAGTGACCCCATCCTCCATGGACCCCAGGTGCTGTTCCTTTGGGGTGAGCAGGGGAGTGTCCCCTTACCTTCCATCTCTGAACACCCCTGGGAAACCTCAGCTGGGCTTTCCTGCCCCCAGCACCACCCCTGGCTGGGGGAATCCACCCACCTCCACTCTCTGCAGGTGGCACAGTGGGGCTGGCAGTGGGGACAGCTGCTCTGCTGTGGGGGAGCCGTGGGGGGACCCCTGTGCCTCCTCCCTTCTGTGGGCAGGTGATGGGGATGCCGCTCTGGTGGAGCCTGGCCGAGGGAAGGTCAGCAGCAGGGGTTTGCCAGGTGTGTGCCCCATCTCCTGAGGATGGGGAGCTGCACACCTGGGCAACAGAGCAGGCTGCTTGTAAAAATCCTGCAGGGCTTTCAGTGGGTCTGGGGCAGTTCCACGAGTTCCATGGCCTGGCACATGCTCTGCTGTAAATGGGCTTTATGCACTTGTTTAGGCTGCTGCTCACTAAAGAGCATTGCCATGGCAACTGCTCCATCACATGCTGTACACTCATGCTGTCGCCGAGATAAAGAGCACATTTTAAAGCAGCATATTCTTAATGTCGATGTCCTAAAATGCAATTTTTGATGATTATTATTATTTTTCTGCGAGAATATTTGTGATAAGCGACCATGTCTCCTCAGTGTCTCTTAACTCCTTTTACTACTACTCTTCTGGCAGAGGACCGTGTGCCTGCAGTAATTTCTTTTTCATTTGCAGATTTCCACATAGAGATCATGAAATATTTGTTAGTTCAAATCACAGTGTGGGGCCTGGTGTCAATGGAATGTGGGCAGTTTTGTGGCATTCAGCAGAGTGGGGCTCTGTGCCCAACCTGCAGCCGTGCCTCTCCCAGCCTGCAGGAGAGCACACCCTGAGAGCTGGCACTGCCACAGTGCCCAGAGAGGGACAGTGTCCCTCAGGAGAGCACAGCCTGAGAGCTGGCACTGCCACAGTGCCCAGAGAGGGACAGTGTCCCTCAGGAGAGCACAGCCTGAGAGCTGGCACTGCCACAGTGCCCAGAGAGGGACAGTGTCCCTCAGGAGAGCACACCCTGAGAGCTGGCACTGCCACAGTGCCCAGAGAGGGACAGTGTCCCTCAGGAGAGCACACCCTGAGAGCTGGCACTGCCACAGTGCCCAGAGAGGGACAGTGTCCCTCAGGAGAGCACACCCCGAGAGCTGGCACTGCCACAGTGCCCAGAGGAATGTGTCCCACAGCATGTGCCTGTGAAAATATCTGTGAAAAGTTCTTCCTGACTTGCTGCTCAGGCTGGAGGAGAGGAGAGCAGGGCCAGCAAGGCTGTGAGGGGTTGTTAAATGGAGTGAAACCCCTCGGGCACGTTCCCTGTGCAGCCATATCCCAGCCCCTCACCTGCTGTTCCTTGGATCACCTCAGCTTCTGCCTGGCTGCCCCTGCCACATCAAAGGTTCTGTGGGGGGAAAAGGGCTCCCAGTGCAGCCTCCAAAGGTGTGTCCTGCTTGCATTTACATCCAGGCTGTTTGAAGCCCCAGTCTTTGCTCCTTTAGCATTTTGCCAAGAACGAGAGGCATAAGGACAGCTCTTGGAATCTGCAGCTCTGTAGTGTGGTTGCACAGGGCAGGGATGGAATGAGTGTGTTTCTAAGAAACTTTGTTTTTTCTCTGAGCAACTTCTATGTGACTAAGCAGGATGTGTGTGGGAGCTTGGTCCCTGCAGTCAGCTGGGGCAGGGCAGGTAGGACTGGGCACTCCTGCTCTATGGTGGCACACACCTTGCTGGGAATATGATTTCCATTCCCTACAGTTTGTAACTCAGCATCCCTGTGCACAAGGGCACCAGAATGAAAGGGGAAGGGACATTTTTGGTGCAGAGCGCTTCAGTCAGCTGGCTTATCAGAACTGGAGGAGTGTTCCAGGGGCTGGAAACTACCTTAGAATTAACTTCACTGGGTTTTAGATCAGGACTCATCTCTTCTGGAAAAAACATGCATATAATCCCCATTGTGTGTCTCATCATAATCCTCCTCCTCGTCTTCTGAAGGCAGTGAAAGGTACAGAACAGCAGCAGTGCTCCCAGAATAGTGGAAATTTTCTGTGGGATTTCATGGTTTGTCATATGTGTGGGCACCTGCCAGGCCCCCACGCTCCCCCGCTCCGCGTGTGACGTCCTGACAGCGGGGCTTGCTCGCAAACCATCCCTTGTTCCCAGCTAAAAAGACTGGAAGAATTAACATTCCTCACAATTATCCAACCATCTTAATTACTTGCCCGATATTCTGTCTCGATATTAGCTGCCCAAATCATGTTGGGATTTTCCAGACACAACTTCTGGCCAGTTTGTTAGCCAAGGGACTAAAAAGGAAGCATAAAATCAGAGTAAAAATTGCTACAGTGCTCTAGGTAATATTCCAGCTGAGCCTGGAAGCGCTGGTAGCTCTTTGTGGCCAGTGCCAAAGGGATGAGGAGGGATGGGGAGGCAATGCCATAGTGGAAGCCTTGGCACACACTGTGCATGTGCCCATGTGCTCAGGTGAAGTTCCAGCCCATGTCCTGCCCCTGCCCTGGGTGCCCTCGGCTGTGGGCAGCAGGGCTGGGAACAGGCAGCACAGCCACAGTCCCCAGCCCTTGCCCCCAGCAGCCAGCCCTGGGGAGCAGCGCTGCCTGTGCAGCCAGGCTCTTCACACCAGGATGCTCCTGCACATTAACATGCCGGGCGTGAGATATCTGTATCATCTCACCCCCATCCTGCCTTACTGACTGCACGAAAAGGCCATTTTTTATCAGTTTCTGCTTTAGTGAAGCAAAAGGTCCTTTGGTTCCCATCCACTGTCTCGAAATGCAGAGTGTGTCATTGAAGAATCAATGGTCACAGGTCAATCAAATGCCCCTGGAACTTTCTTTCCCAGCCAGGACATCTCCATCCTTCTGGCTGCAGGAGCTGGAACAAAAGCCCAGCCTGGCTCTGGGTGGTTTATGTTGTACCATGAATGGCCAATAAAGGTTTGTCATAACAGGAGCTCTGTAAGCAGAAGGACACGGGTGATAGTTTACTGCTCTCATGCTGTCTGGTGCCATTCATTAGCAGGTTCCATGCTAGTAATGAAATTTTACAGGTTGGTCATTTAAATGCAGGTTAGAATTATTTTTGATGATCCAACTGGAAAAGTATCAGATGCTGGTCAGTCTGCCTTTTCCCCCCCAGTCATACACTGAGTGACAGGACGCCCAACACCCCCGATTAGGCAATAGTTTACTCATCAAAAGGTGATTAATCACAGGGGCTTTGACCCCAGTGTGGGGGCGATGGATGGAGGGGTTTGGGTGGAGAGGGAGCACGGCAGTGGTGCTACGGCGTCATCCCTGCCGGTGCTTGCATTAATGGTGCCCTGAACCCTCGGTGTGATAGAGGAGAGCCGCAGCACAGGTCTCCCTCTCCCTTTGTTCTGGGATGAGCACACGGCTGCTCTCGGCAGCGATGGTGATCAATAGCGGCGCCTGGAATCACACCGGCGTGGAGGGAGCGAGCGGCGGGGCCATCCCCCGAGAGCCGCGATTGCAGCGCCTGCTTCCCGGCCAGCCAGCAGGGAGACAGACAGGTTGTTGGAGAAAATTCCCTTCGGACCAAACACTGATGCTGAGCTGAGCTACAAACGCCTCTGCTGTACGGAGTGCAACTTTATCAGTGTTCTGGGTTAAGTGCTGCTCCTGGAATGTGCCGTGCGCTCTGCTCTGCCTGCGGGCTTCTCCGGCCGCGTCCTCCCACCGCTTGTCAGCATCGACAGCGAGCCTAACTCTTGCACTAATTAATTACTTGATTTTCAATGCACATATTTATCTTTATTTTTATCTTTATGTGAAATGTCCCCTTGTTAGTGCCCCAGAAGGGGTGGGTGCGTTGGCAGGGAGGTGCAGATGGACAGGAGCCTGTGGAGCAGTGGGTGTCCTGCTGCCCGCAGGATGCCCACCCTGTGGCACAGTGAACGTGGGGCACAGCTGGAGACGTGGGGTTTTCAGTGATTCAGTGTGTCTTTAATGAATTTTACAATCGTGTGCAAGTGCTTCCTCTTTAGAATGACCTCGTTGGCAGTTTGCTCCAGTATCAGACGCAAATCCAGTACCAGCTCATGACTTCCATGGAAAATGCAGTATCGTAGAGCCATTTCAACATCTACTTCAGAAATTAGGGGATATCTAATTAAATGTTTGGCATCTGCAGTGTGCAAGTTTTGGTGTAGTGATATAAAAAATGTGAAATGTTAATATAAGGTTAATTTTGACCAATTCAACAGCTTGCTTTTAAGTTTCCCATTGACAGCCAAACTGCAGGGTTTAGTGCTAAGCTCCACATTGCAGCTTATCTCTCCTTAATTAAAATTAAAATGTGAGCAACAACACAGAGATATTTTGCATCATCCTGGAAGAGGAGAAGCAGAAGCTCGAGTGATGGTTGTTTAATAAGATTATAATTGGAGAGTTAAAGCCTTGTGATCTATGTGCAGACTGGTTTGGTGCTGGTGCGGCTCCGTGGCAGGCGAGCCCCAGGTGCCTGGCCAAGCATCCCTTGCCGACATCTGGAACCAGTTGCAATACATCACTGTCAAAACTGCTTTCTATACGTATCTGCATTTACACATTAGTTACTCACGCAGCACTCATCAAAAAAGCTGAACAATCTTGACACGGTGTCCCTGGTGGAACGGCAAAGGTGAACCGAAGTTGGGAGGCAGTGTCTCGCGTCACTGTCTGCTGAGCTTTTACAACAGGAAGCCTGATTAAAACTGAAAGGAAAAATTTATCGTCAGCTTCTGTTTTGTATCATTTTTACCTACAAAAAGAGTATTTTGTTTCATACAAAGCAATTGATAATGGGGCCAGAGGTGCTCTTTACTTTCACCACTACCTTCCCTGCAGTGGTGCTTTGGACAGGCTTTGGGTGTCTGATTATGCACAGAATTCTCTCTTTCTTGCCCAGTTCTTGCTGTGAATTACAGAACCCATCTATGGTTCATTCAGGTTTGTTGCACAGGGATTGATGGAACACGGACCAAGTCCGGGCAGTGTGTTGGTGTTGCTGAAGGCTGTGTGCTCCCTCGTAGTGCTTGTGTCTGCCGGCAGGCTGGGGCTGCAGAGCAGGAAAGAAAACAACTGAAAACTTCCTTGGGAGCTCAGGGATTAGGAGTTAATTAGGAGTTAAAAATAAACATGTTGAGGAGCCAGAATGACCAAATAATGGGGCTCCCTGGTGACCTTTAGGATGGGAACTAACTGCTTGGGTGAAACAGAGGGTCTGGTGCAAGGTTCAAGGGGAGGCAATGCAGGGTGGTGTGTTTATTTTCTCCATCAAAAATGGCAAGTATGCCCTTGCAGTGAGAGCTCTGGCTGTGTGTGCCAGGGCAGCCTGGCAGTGAGTGCTGCTGTTCCCTTCACTGTGCCTCTTCCAAGGAGCTCAGGGTGGCTCCTGCACACCAGGTAGGTGAAGAGTATATGGAGCATGAAGTTACTTAGCTTAGTTCTTTTCTCTAGGAAGACAGAAATGTGAGAAGCACAAGTCATTTTTCAGAGTTGCCTCGGCTGTGGCATTGATGCCACATGATGTTTCATGACTTGCTGTTTTCATTAGACATGTCCAGAACTCTGGAGACGGCAATGAAGTGTCTTTCTAACTCGTGGTTACTCCAGTAACCAGAAGAACAAGAAATAATGCAAAGGTTGGGAGCTGGAGGTGCTTTATCTTTAGTGATTTCACCTGTTTGCATATTTGTAATGTTTCTGAGTGGTGTTTTTGGCAATGCACTCTGCATGGAAAAGCTCAAGAGATTCTGTTCAGGATTCAGTCCTGTTTAAGCTGATAATGAGCAAAGCCAGAGTGCTGTGTGGAAAGGTGCACGTCATTGCCCCGGTGCCCTGGGTGCCAGAGAGCTGTGCATGTGCAGGTGACGTGTGGTGGCCACCCACAGTCTCAGCATGTGCAGAGCCACAGGTACAGGTGATCCCAGTGCTTAAAATGGAACCAGGACAGACCCAGATCTGCTGATCATGACTTCTATAGTGGCTGATAATCTTTCCTCAGGATGCTGACAAAAATGGCATTATCTGGGTTTTACAGATGAACAGAATGTGATGAAATCAAAGTTCATTTTAAAGAAAACAAAAATAACTGAAGTATGTGGATTGACTTCATTCAGCTGTTTATCTCAGCTCTGTATTCTGGTACCACAACCTTTGCTGAAAGCAAACAAAATCAGTGCCCAATGAGCCCAGACTGGAATTCCAAACAATAGCAACTCCAAATCAATCTGATTTCCTCCAGGCTTTACCTTCAGTGCAAGACCTGACTTTGCAGAATCAGGACAAAACGTGAGTGATGCATGAAATGAAAATTTCCTGCCTGGTGTGTAGAATAAAAACAGCCTAAGGCGTGAGGCTGCTGCAGCATGTGGCTCACACACGGCTCACACGTGGCTCACATGCAGCCAGAGGAATGAGCCAGGCCCAGGCATCTGCCTGCAGAAACCATCCTGTTGTGGAAAAGTTCCCAGGTATTTTTTATCTCCTTTGGGACCTTTGGAGCAGCTCAGCAATTAGACTGATTTTATCATCTCATCTCCATGGAGGATGGCTGGGGGAGGTGGCTTTGGGGTGGCAGGACAGCATTCACAGACCCTGTTCTGCCTCAGTGCCAGTGCTGGGGTGTCTGTGTGGGGCTGGCAGAGAAACAGACAGTGGCCATGGCCCTGGTGTGACAGTGCTCCCATGATCAGTGTCACCTCCCAACACCATGGACACGCAGACACCCCTAGACACTGACCTTCTCCATCCTTCTGGCAAGGAGAAGTGAAAAGCTCTCAGGAGCTTGCTTTCAGTTGAGGATCCTGGATAAGATGTATTTCTTGGCTAAAAATCCATGTGAACTCATTCTTGCCACAAATAGGGTTAAAAAATCAACCCAAAGCTTATGGATCTCCTGGTCAGATGGAGGCTGATGGGCTGCAGTGCTGTCCCTGCTGGTGACGAGCAGCAGATGCTGAGGGAGCAGGTCACAGGTCAGGTGTGCAGGGAGCACCCTTGTGATGGACTGCCCGAGGCTGGTGACCGTGAGCAGGGGGTCCTGAGCAGGAGGTCACCTCTGTGGGGTCACAGGGCACTGCACAGGCTCTGAAGGGCCCCTCTGCTGCCCCTGGTCCCTGTGTGTGCACAGCCTCCCTTGGCCCCACCAGCCTCTGCCCCTTCCTGTGTGACAGAGAGCAGGTCAGGTGATCCAGATGTGGCAACCTCTGGCTCTGCTGAGGAGGATGCTCAGATGGCCCCAGCTCTGCTGCAGCACCTGGGGTACCCCATTCCCCTGGGGCTGGGAGAGCCCCCATGGGCACCGGTGCCCCTGGAGCAGGACCCTCCTGCCCCATGCAGTCTCAGCCCTAAGTTTTATTATGAATTAAGAGTAAAACTCCTTCTCTGCCACAGAAAAAACTACCTCCATTTTTCAGAGAGCCTCTGTTTATATAGTTTATGGGAGAAGAGGGCTCTTAATATTTCAGTGTCATGACCATAAAATGAAAAGGTTACTGCTTGCTGCAAAGGCTTGCTTGGATCCAGCACCAATTAATTTTCAATCTGAAATATATGTCTCCTGGCCGTCTCACAACAGCCGGGAGCGGGAGGTTCCTCTTTAACACATTTGAGCCACAAACCCGGTTAAAGGATTAGCCAGCTTTTTCCATGCTGTTTTGTTCGCCCCCATTGGGGATTCCCATTATCCTTGATAGACTGTTAGCCCTGACAGTGGGATATGACAGTGTGAGTTTTCCTCCTCCTCGGCGTGGTGGCCACAAAAGGCTGCTCGGACCCGGGCTTTCATTTCCATTATGGGTACAGCGGCAGCATATGCTAAAGGCAGCATTACTGTGCTGAGTTGCTCCTGCAGAATCATCTGCAATGGTTTAATTTCTCTGTGCACGGCAGCCCCGGGGCTGGGCAGAGCTGCCAGCCTGCCCTCCCCTGCTCCGGGCAATGTCCGGGGGCACAGTCAGGATTGGAGCTGTACCAGAGCATTGCAAACACACGCTGACTTTGTGGAGGGTGGATGAGCTTCTCTTTATCTTTATTTATTAATAAAAGACGGAATGCCTTGGGAAACAAAAGGTTTTAATGGCTGGTGCTTGGTATCCTTGACAACAATCCCCAAAGAATATTACATTAGGGCACCAGAGAACTTTTAAAAATAAGTAATGGAATTCCGTCTCTGTTATGCTTTTAGTAGTCATTTCGGCCATGGTGCAGCGAGGTCATAAGCTGAGCTCAGTGAAGGGAGCCAGAACACGAAATGATGCTGAGAGAACGTCTGGGAGATGAGAGGTACAGAATTACAAGCGAAAGTGCAGGCCTGCTGAGGCAATTACAGCTTAATGGGGTCATTTGGAAGGCAATTGCCAGGGGTTAATGTAGTATGGAGAGATGAGGTGAGATTGAAGTGAAATTTGGGGCTGGAAATGTGTTAAGATGAAAGATCAGAGTGCAGCAGATTCTGCAGTGCAGAAGGTTTATATCATGCAAAAAATTTGAGAAAAATGTAAAAGTAGTAGCCAGATGTTTCAAAATAAATAAATAAAACCTTAAGTAAATGCTTTTAAAAAGTGAAATAGCTGCATCAAAACACCCTGTGCTGGGAGGGGTGGCAGTGAGCACGGCAGGGTTTGATATCTCAGAAAAGGGCTGGTTTGGAGCAAAAGTTGTGTTGCGTTTGCACATATGCCCAGACAATGTGGTTCCTTATTGACACGACAGAGTGCCTGATGAAACGCTGACTGCTCGCTCAGCTGTTGTGCCTTGTTTTGAAAAATCCATTGTTTTCAAACAAAATGCGAGCAACAGTCCTCTGTACACATATTTTGATATATTGGCAATGGATTCATCACATTATCTTTTCAGGCATTAAAATAATACTCATAAGATGTCAAAATATTGCAGGAATGTAAGCTAGCATTCTTGGAGAGCGGGTATTTGGGTTCTGAGAAGTATGCTTAAATATTACAGGTGTTTAAATTAAAAATGTCAAGCCATGAAGGCATAATGGAAGTAATCATTTTTACACAGTTTTAAGCCCCGGTGTTGGAGAAAGCTCTGCATTCCAGACTATTGTGAGGGAGCGAGTTCATAAGCATTCAGAGGACAAAAGAGATCATTATGCTTTGTTACCTCAGCCAGTTCATTACCTTAATTGCTGAGCGTAATCCAGTCTTGGAAGAAAACTCTGGGGCTTTAAGGAGATCAGCACCGGCACCCTGTGACACAGAAAATGGGAGCCCTTTCCTGCTCCGCGGCCACTCCAGGCACGCTAAACCTTGATCAAAGGCTGAACTTCTCCGAGGGTCGGCCATGTGAAAATCCCCCGGAGCGGTGCCGGGCGCTGAACCGTGATGGAGCCGCGGGCTCGGCCGCGCTCCCGCCGCAGCGTCACCGGAGCGCATCGCTGCGCGGAGAGCGGCACCGGAACGGTACGGCACGGCAGGGCCTGGCACTGCACAGCCTGGCACTGCACAGCCTGGCACGGCACGGCTTGGTTTGGCTGGGCATGGCACGGCCCGGCCCGGCGCGGCTCGGCACGGCGGGGTCTGAACGGAGCCGCTCCCCGGGCAGAGTGGCACCGCGGCTCTGTCCCCTCCTGGGCAGGGTGGCACCGTGCCTGTGTCCCCCTCTCCAGGCAGGATGGCACCGTGGCTGTGTCCCCCTCTCCAGGCAGGGTGGCACTGTGGTTTTGTCCCCTCCCGGGCAGGGTGGCACCGTGGCTGTGTCCCCTCCTGGGCAGGGTGGCACTGTGGCTGTGTCCCCTCCTGGGCAGGGTGGCACCGCGGCTGTGTCCCCTCCCGGGCAGGGTGGCACGGTGGCTGTGTCCCCTCCTGGGCAGGGTGGCACTGTGGCTGTGTCCCCCTCTCCAGGCAGGATGGTATCGTGGCTGTGTCCCCTCCCGGGCAGGGTGGCACCGTGGCTGTGTCCCCTCCCGGGCAGGGTAGCACGGTGGCTGTGTCTCCTCCCGGTTCCGCCGGTCCCCTCTCGAGGAGCGGCCTCCAGGCCGGCGCTGGGCTCCCGAGTGATGCCGAGGCGTTGCCGGGGAAGATCGGATTTATTGTAAATACATTAGAGCAGGGTTTTTACCCGTGTTTTTCTGTGTGTGTGTGCTTCGTATCTGGTTATCCAGGCTGATGATATGGGCATTCCCCCCCGTACAGTTGCATATATTAAAGCTTTTAAGAAATATAGTAAAATAAAAAATATGACCTTTAAAAGCATGGTTGAGTTGCATTCATTTTATAACCATCAAAGCAACTCTTTACTGTTGTAAGGTAGAAAAATCAATGATGCAATCTTTTTCCTTTTGCCTCGTGCAATCCGTAATTGAAATGGAAAATCAAATGAACGGCTAACAGATAATTGTTTTATCAATATTCCCTGCCTGCCCTACAAGGGTCAGCCTAGAATGATCATGAGCCACGGATATGATGAGGACAAAATGTGAAATTGAACAGCAAGGAGGCAATAAATCAACCTTGACAAGAAAGAGTGACCAGCATGTAGCTCTTGTAGGCAGCTTTTGGGACACTTTTTGTCTCAGGTGTCTGCACTGATTTAAAAATGTGAGAATATAATATTTGAAGCTCTACCAGTGGGTAAACAACTGCAGACTATTTCTAGGTTAAGGCATCATCAAAGCAAACACGCTGCAGCTGAAAAAATGAGTATATTGGGGCATAGTGGGAAAAATCCCACAGTAAAACAACAGGGGAATAGTGGAATATTCTGGGGCTTTGGCAAGAAGCCTCCCTCTTCCTATCTGGTCTAAAAAACTAAAAAAGATAGTAAATCTATTAAAATGCATTTTTCAGGCTGCTCTTTTGCTGCTCCATTGGGCATGAAAAATGCTTTCCATCGTATTTCTGGTATTTTGGGAGCTCCCTGATCCCGATGCTGGAGCAGCCTGTCTCCTGCCTGGAGGCCCATCTGATAAAGGACATTTTGGCATAATGGCCCCAGCTCGTGGGCAGTGGAGGTGTCAGGGGGATGGGGACAGGTAAACACCTCACAGCCCCCTTTGCTCATCATTTGATCCTTCAGTTCTCCCACTGAAGACTGGACCGGTTTTTGCTACGATTTTGAAAAACACTGATAAAAAGAATGAAGTCTGTGTGCGTTTCCCCATCATGACACTGAAGGGCAGCTCTGATCAAACACCACCAATGGCTTGAGCCCCAGCCGGGCCACCTCCGAACCCTGGGGCAGATCCTCATCTGGTGCCAGTTGTGAAACCACAATCATTTAGCCCAGCTGCCAGCCCTCCAGGTTTTAGTAGGTTTTGTTGTTAAAGCAGGCAGATGTTTCTCCCCTGGACTACTGCCGGCGTTGGTGTTGTGGCGGTGGGAAATGGTGTGAGAACAGACTCACAGGCGACAGGGCTCAGGCTACAAGCCTGGGAAGGCTGAGTTCCCCTGGAGCCGGGGACTTGGGCTGAAGAGGGGTGACACTGTCACCGGGCCCTGCCCTTGCTTCAGCTGTAGGAGGGAGATGCTGGTCTGACTA
>VZSR01000598.1:589153-609498 GCA_013398615.1 Brachypodius melanocephalos | reverse complement strand
GGGATGCAGGCTGCAGCCGGCTGTGCTCGCTCCAGCCCCTGCCACACACGGCTCTGCTGCCGGAGGAGGGTCCTGGGGCTGCCACGGGCACCGCGGTGACCCTGCCCAGGGCTCGCTGGCCTGGGGGCACTCGGGCTCCTGTCGCTGCCGCTGGCACACGGCGGCAGCAGCGCCTTGGCACCGATTCTCCCTGGATGCGATGCCGTGAGCCGCTGTCCCCAGGAAAAGCTTTTCCTACGGGCGGCCCCGGCTCTCCGGCTCCCACGTCGGGGAGGGAGCAGCCGGAGCTGGCGGCCGGCTGGATTTTCGGGGGGGAGGTCATTAGTTACCGCATCGAGGGCTGCACGGGAGAATAACAGCACATCAGTTAGGATGCTAATTCACTCGACTGGCAGCGAGCGCTGGGAATGACAGCTTGGAGGGGTGCGGGGGAGGGTCTGAAAATGGCAGCAGATTGGTATTTTCAAAGGGGAGGGAAGTTTTCTAATGATGAATAAGAAAGATGACATTTGGTGCTCACATTTCCCGTGCGTTGGCTGTCCGCGGGAGGGTCAGTGTGCGGAACCTCCCGCAACGAGCCCGGGGCTGCCCAGCAGCTGACTGGGAGTGCACCCTTCCAGGGAACAAAAAGAAAGGCCCAGATAATTAGGGCAAGTTGAACTGCAGGAGGTAGCCAGCTTCTCGGCTGCCTTTTGTATATTCATGACCCAGCTTGATTGATGGAAGGACAGTGTTTGGTGACACTGTCATTTGCAAGTTGAAAGGTAGAGTACAGGCTGGAGCTCTGCTCAGATGTGCCTTAAAGGGTCCTACAATAAGCTCATTTGGATGCTGATGATGTTCGCATCTGCATTTCTTTGTTTCTAACTGTTTCAGGAGGACATCTGTTAATTTGTATAGATTAGCTTGGATGCTTTCATTTAAAAACATCAAATTATGGAGCAGGACTGTTTATTATAAAAGTTTCCAGGAAAGTTTAAACTGATTTGGAAACCATGCAGAGTGTAAGATTTAAAAGCGGTATTAAAAAAAGAGTATTTTTTTACATTTACACTCAGCCTCCCATGCCCAGGAATTAAGACTTGCATTTCTGCTGCAATGTTATCAGGAAGTGTTAGCAGAAGTATCTGTTGAATTATAAATTTCAGGATAAATGAGGCTTGCCAAATTTCATATCTGCCGGGGAGAGGAGGCCCCCTTTGCTGGACAGTGAAAGCCTTTATGTACGAAGGGGGGGAAGTGAAATGTAATTAATTCAAGATGGGAAATGCTTTTACTATGTAATATTTAGCCACATATTTCAAGCATAATGGTGCTTCTGTCAGAGCAGTTGCAGTTTTTGCAGGTAGTGTTTTCAGAGGGACACTGGGCTGGGAGCTGGGGGAGGTTTCACGCCGCAGGTCTGGCTGCCCTTGGTGCAGCAGCTGTTGGGTGACTCCGTGTGTGCCAGGTCGGGCAGCCCGCGGGTCCCTTCCTGCTGGAGCAGCAGCCAGAGCCCAGACCCCAGCCAGACCTCAGCTCCCAGACCCCTGCCAGAGCCCAGAGCCCAGCCCCCAGCTCCCAGACCCCGCAGAGCTGGGCAGGCAGCAGGCACAGGGATGGCTCACCCCGATGTGCAGTCCAGTGCTCGGGCCTTTGGGAGAGACCTCTCCTCATGTGTCCCTTCCCTGGGCCCTGCCTGTGGCTGCTGTGGCTGTAAAACCTGGGCTTACTCCAGGTGTTTCCAGGAACATTAACTCACCCCCAAGCAGGTCTGCTTTGCACTCCTGCTCAGTGCCATGTGCCTGCTTCCCAGCAGAGCCTTTGCCATTCCTGGCCACGTGGCCCAGAACCATGGGAATTGGGGTCAGGGCACTGCCCCAGGCAGGGGCAGACTGGCTGCAGGGGCACTCCCCTGCCTGCTCCTTCTTGTGCACAGCCATGCTGGGCTCAGCACTGCTCTGCTAAGGATCTTCCTCAACAGCACTTGGGAATTTATGGCTATGACTCCCATCTTTGTATTTACTCCAATTAACACATAAATCCTAATTACCCAGGTCATAGGAGCTGGTAGGCCATAAACGGAGTGGGACATGGCAGAGCTTGGCAGATGCCTGAATAACAAGGTGTCCAGAGAAAGGGAAATAGCAATGTAGGAGGCACCAGCCGTGAGCAGACATGTGGGACAAGGGCCACAGGCAGCCCCAGGCACTGGGACAGGCTGAGACCCACTTGTACATTTGAGAGCTCTTGGCATGGGCTGGGAGAGGGTCTGGGGCAGCCCTCACCCCTCCCAAGCCATGTCCTGCCACGTGTCCCCACCGAACAGAAATGCCCATCACCCCCAGCCTGGTGGGCACCTGCAGGGTCGGAGGGCACCTTCCCTGCTCTGTGCCCCGCAGCGCTGCGTCCTGGTACGCTCCAGGATCCTGGCAGCCATCCCAACACCATGTGCATGCCCTCCTGTCAGAGTCACAGGATGGAGATCACTGGAGGGTTTCTAGGGCAGCCAGCAGCTGACAGGAGCCCTGCTGGAGGAGAGGGCAGCCCCGGGCAGGTTCTGCCAGCACGGGTGGGCACTCGGGCACCGGCCACAGCCCCACAGGGTGCCTGGGGCTGGATGGTCCATGGGGTGTGGGATGGGTGCTGGCAGTGTGGTGGCTGGGGAGCACAGTGTGCTGATGCAGGGTGTTATGATCACAGCATATGCTGGCTATTAGTGCTCCTTTTATTTAATTTTTTTTTAATACAATCCTACATCGCTGTTGGCGGTGCAGGCATAATTGCTACCTTGCCTGAATGCAGCTGAGTTTGTAGTTACTCAAGCAGGAGGTTTTTAAAACTGTGAAATAGTTTCTCTTCCTGCATGCCCCCAGATCAGGTAGAAAATGGGGAAAGAACTGCTAAATGATGTATTTAGAAAAAGCTGTTCTACAAGAGTATTTGAAACATTACAGATCTGCCAGAAGGTCCATTAACATAAATGTTTAACTCAGACACACAAACTTATGTACCGAAATGAAAATGTTTCATGCATTAATTTGCTGCAGAAGGTACTAACATAACAATTAGAGCAACATTCTGCCTGCGTACACTTAAATTTCCTGGGGCAGTGTTTCAGTGGTAACGCAAGCGTTGATGTAGGATCTCCTTGACTCCTGGTGCAACACACCCCAGCACTGCAGTTCGTTCTGTTAAATCAAAATCGTACAGTTTCAAACCTGGCACTGAAGGGACTGGGATTTTGACAGTAATGCACAGTTTTGGGGAAGGGGGCCCTGATTTCAGTGCTCCTCTGTTTGCCATGTGTGGATCAGCCAGCACCACATGCCCATGCTGCTGCCATCCCACGTTATCTTGGTGCACTTACAAAGAAAGCTGCTTCACCCTTTAAGTTGCTTTGAACGTGGATGGCAGACAGGTACCCTAAAGCAGAGGGATGCCCAGGGCAGCCAGGTAACACTGGGCTCATTCCATTGCCGATCCCAGTTTGTTTCCGTCAGCTCCAGCACCTTTGCTGGGCTTTGGGATTTTCCTGGCCCTGCCAGGCAGGACGTTCTGCTCTCTCCGAGGGTATTGAGTGCTGAGTACTCTCTGTGCAAACGCTGGCAAAGGTGTCTGGGACTGTGGGAGCTCCGGGGGTTCCCGTGGCAGGCCAGGCTGTCCTTGGCACGTGGCTGTGTCACATGGCACCTGCCACGCGGGACGCGGAGCGCAGTGCCCAACCTTCCTCCTCCCCGCAAACGCTTGTCCTAAACTGAGCACCGTAGAATAAAAATGGAAACATAAAAATAGCAGTTGGAAAGATAAAACAGCATTTATAGTACTAATAAAACCGTTGTGGCTTCCACAGGAAAACATGCTCTGTAACCTAATGCTTACCTGGGAAGACTGTCGAGTTTCGGAGAGTTATAGCTGTTTTTGTAAGAGAAGCACAGAGATTTGCTTCAGGGCTGAGTGATAGATTCTCCTGCCTGGAGCATCCCAGTGTGTTTATACATGGCTTGTATGGCAGCTTTCATAAGACATTTACCCCATGATTTGCGATGAGCTTATGTGTGAATAATTAATGGCAATTAATCCTTAATTACAGTAATTAGGCAAGTCACAGGAAATTAAGCTGCAGCTGGAGAAGACCATGCCTGGGAAGAGAGGATTGGGGGCTGTGTGAATGTGCCATTCACTGACAACATTACGAGGATGAGCAGCATTCAGCAGCTTTGGCATTTCTATTGGCAGCCTTGGGTAGGACAAGAACGCTCAACATTAGCAGCAATCTATAGTTGTCTACAAGAGTTTTTAGTTCAAGTGCCAAAATGTTATGTTGCATATGGTGATTATCTAAGTTTATTGGTTGCCATAATTCAAATGGGTGTAATTGTTTTTGGCTTGATGGTGACATTAGAAACTGAAGCTTTTATGTGTTCGTAGGTTCTGCTGGCATCAGCCATGGTTCAACTTCTAGAAACAATCCATCCAGGTTTGCAATTATGGAAACGGATTCTACAAATGGCTGGAAATTAACAGAGAAATTTTCAATGATTAAAAAAAAGACAACAGCAAAACTGGCAGTTTCTTAGTTGAGCAGCTAATTGCTTTATTATTAGCTGCCTTTTCCATTAAAATGAGGTTTGCACGAGGTGCGGTGTGTGCAGAGGCTGCTGTCTGGTTTGGGGAGTGGGACCAAGTGGAACAAAAATGGAAATACTGGCGGGTAAGAGTTCACAGGGGAAAAGCCCATCTGAGGGATCTCCTGTGCTAATCCCAGCCATGCCATTGTACTGGAAAGCAGATCTGTGCTGGAAGCCTTTTGCCCTGGGCAACCCACAGCGAGGCTGTTTGCAGCTCAAGAACTGCAGCCTTCCCCATCATTAATGTGCAAAGTTTTAAAACCTCATGATTAAACATGTTTCCGTAATTTACTGGGTTTCCAAGTGGCAATGTTTGTGCCAGCAACAATCTGGGGCAGAGCCGTGGAGGGAAGCACACATTAGTATCAATGGAACCTACAAAAAGCAATCAGTAATTTATGAGCTGGTGGAAAAATGCCCACATGTTCTCATCAAATTATAGGGATCCTATAATTTACTCAGCGACTACAAGGTGCACGCTCCCAAACCTGCTGTGGGGTGTTAACTGAACCTCTGATTAGATTTAATCCAAACAACAAATCTGTTAAAGAGTCCTGAATAAACAGGCTATATGGCCAGAGCAGGGTGCTTTTCTGGAGTAAGATGACAACTCCTGAGGAGGTCAGTCAGTTCCACCCCAGAAATTAAGGTGACCTGCTGCAGGGTCGGGTGTGGCTGCAGCACCCAGCCAAAATCCTGCCTGTTCATCTCTGGCACTGCCAATGTCGAGCAGGGGAGGGGCAAGAGGGAAATCTCTCCTGTTTCAGAAATAAAAGCCTGGAGCCAGATGTTTGCAAGCTCAGTACTTGTTTGTAATATGGAAACATGTAAAAACTTCAGCTCCTTGCATGTGGAATCTAGATCAATTTTTAATTTACTTGTACGCATGGATGACTCATTTGAAAAAGAAAATTGTGGCATCAAAAAAAAAAGACATTTCAGGCTGCATAGGTTGCTGCATTTATCTGTTTCTCGTGCACTCTGGAGTGGAAATAAGTCACAGTATCTTAATAATGGTCTTGATTTTATAAATGATTTTTCCCCTTGAAATAAGCAATCCATTCATTTTAATATGTAGAATTGGTTTGCTAGCAGGGCGACAGTTTAAAAAGACTTCCAACTGTGACACAAGTGCAACCATATTGCTTCCTATTACTCGCTAAGGTAGTTGTTTAGAAGAGAGAATGTTCTCCCTGGAAATGTTTAAAGTGCTGTAATTTTATTTAGGATAATGAGGATTTATAACAGTTTTACCATATGAAAACCTGCCTTTAGACAGAGTGAAATAGGCGGTTGCGGTTACGGAGCGTGAGCGCGGCGTGGGGAGGTGTCTGTGTGTGCCCGGGCAGCAGATCCGTCACCGGGCCCAGAACATTCCCCGCAGCCGCGTGGGATAATTCATCACCAGCATGTATGGATTTCTCTGCTTTAATCGCTCTAGACGTTAATTAAAATCCTGTTTTATAGAATATTTTAATTTTGAGATTTGCCCAGCTGTACAGCCTCAGCTCTGTTGTCAGGGTTGAGCCGTCGGATAACAAATGGCTGAATTTAAGCCTAGTCAGGAATTTGGGGGGAATTCCTGGCGGACTTGAGGGAGTTTGGCCGCGGGTGGATTGGGACTCGGTGCTGTGCTGCCGCTCGGCTCTGCTGGAAGGTCGTTCTTCTGTGTTTATTTTTGTTGTTAGACCTTTAAAATTTTTTCCTCATTAAGAACGCTTCCCGTTTATTACCAGCCTCGCTCCTGGGCAGGATCCGCGCGGGGCCGGGCGAGGGTGCTCAGCAGAACACATAATGCCCTGCTCATAAATAGAAAGGAGAAGGAATTGAACTGTTACAGATTTTATCAGATTTTATCTCCTCACTGAAAATCTTAGCTCTCAAAACATTTCTAATTTCCCTTATTTGAAGGCTCAAACAGTTTCAAATTACTGCTCATGGATTGTTCTTGACACCGAGAATGGTAAATTTGAGCTGTGGAAACGCTGGAATGTGTGGTGTGTGCTTTTCCTGAACAAGGGAATTCAGCGGGTAAATTACAGTCATTTACTTGGAGTGTAATTTACTGAGAGCCTTTAGGCAAATGCAGGAGAAAGGACAGCAGGACAGGAAAAATTGCTAAAACAGGGGCTCTCCCTCCCACTTTGCATGAAATCCACTCTGCATCCATGTGATGGAGATAATAAAAACTTTCTTATTTAAAATACATATAATTCTTATTATTTTTCCAATTCATAAGGCAGGCGTTTGTAAGTATGACAAATCTGTGTGAAGATAAAATTTTAAATCTTGCTAAATTATATCCACATCTTCTTAAGCTTGTGCATTTTGCACCTCAGTATCTGCATGCAATCATCCCATATCTGAGATTGATAAAACTGTTAATTTTATGCCTAATAAGAGGTCAAGCATCTGAAACTGTCATCGTGCTAAGTGGAAATTGCCATTTTCATCTTATGGAAATATTCAATATTTAATCAATTTTTTAAAAATAAAAATGTTTATCTAATGGAATCTACAATGAAGAGATGCACTTGAGGTTTTATTTGAAATGCGAGCATAGAAATAAATACCAGTGTGTGTTTTTTCTTCATTTAAATAGTGGAAGTATGGCAGAGAAGCAGCCAAGGACTTGTAATCTGCAGGTCCGTGGAGGTGCAGGATGATGCTGGGGAAGTGTTGTGGCCTGGCTCCTGCGAGGTGGGAATTGCAGAGCAAAGAGCTGTGAGTGGGTTTGTGCAGCACGTTGTAATCTGACACTGAAGTTGTGCCCTGCATTCCCCATGTCATAATTGATGGCTAAGGAAAAGCACATGCTATGCTAATCCTTTGTTGGAATAGCTTGTTAAATTGCGGTTGCCAATTTAAAATAAACTATGGAATGCCCGTCTGTATTTGAAGGTTTGCAGTCTGCAGTTTTAAACAGTCATTTTAAAGCTGTTTTTCAACTTTATGTTGCATGCACACTGTCTGCCTGTGCACACAAGGTCAGCGTGTTCGCCGCTTTAATAGCCGACCATCAAGAACAAAATCAATGAGCTGCGTGTTTCACACCAGTATCACAAGGGATTTTCCCATTTATAGCACATTTGTGTACTGATCCTAAGTTTAAATGACAATATTGATGCCCTATTAGATCTGTGCCGAAACGGGCGTTGTGCGGCTCCTGCTCGAAGTCGTCAGAAGTCGCTCCTTTCCCAGACTCCTGTTCCACTTTCTGTCCAGCTGCCAAACATAAATAAGCCCAGTGCACGTCCCCGTGCTGCGGAATGGGGCTCGGCTCCCACGTCCCTGCTTGCAGGAGGGGGAATTCCTTGGCTGCAGATTTCAGATCCAGATCTTCCGTAGTTGCTGCGAGGAGGATTATGAGGCTGCGTCTAAATAATCATCTGCGTGCTGATTACGGAGAATAAAGTGGCATTATTGCTTATGGATGAGAGAAGGCAGTGCTGCCCTGGGAAGATGTGAGTGCCAGTTCTGTGGGAATTTTATGAGTCCTGGTGTGGTGTAATCAGCCGCCGCCGGCTCTGACGGAAGGATGGCTCCCGGTCTGTGGGGGAATAGATCCTGTGCTGCCGAAAGGAAATGTTACTTGTGCAGAAGAAAATGATTTAATGTCGGTAGAAGGGTTATTCATTTATAAGGGATTAAAAATGACTTCAATATAATACCTTTAATTTGTAATAATGGTCTGCGGGGCTGTTTCCTGTCTAAAATAAACCGTTTGACTGGCATGTTCGTTTGATCCATTCAGTACTACGGGATATTAGAGGGATAAAGGTATTCTTTTCAGTTATTATATATTCAGTTAAACTGGTGAGGGCCTCGAGTGGCAGGGAGGTGTCAGGATGTCTGTGGCCCATGCCTGACCCTGGGGCAGGGGGAAGCTGCTCCTGGGGCGGGGGCAGGACTCGGGCACAGGCAGCACAGCTGCTGCTGGAACTGCTTTCATGGCAGCAAAGCAAGGAGAAGCCGAAGGCCTGGCTGTGCAGAATGCCTTAAGCTTGGAGGGATTGCAAACAGGAAAACCGGCACGAAGGGGACCTGTGCACTTGAGCTCTGCTCGCGATCAGCCGTGTCCTGCGCAGGTGACTCCTGCAGCCCGCACCCAGCACCAGGCTCACCCTCCTGCTGTGACAGCAGCACCCGCAGCCCGGAGCCTCCTCTCACAGATCTCCTTTGCAGGCTCTCTTTGGGGTGGCTGCGCTCATTTTGGGCACAAATCCCGGACAAAGGGCCTGTGGCTGTGCCCCGTTCAGTCCAAAGGCACGTGGAGACAGGACGCGGGCACCTCGGCTGGAGCTGCCCACAGGGCCGCCGTGTGTCCCCTGGCAGGGCTTGGTTTGTCTGTTCACTGGGAAGTGAACAAGGGGAGAGCCAGCTTGCTCAGGTTCAGCAGATGGGTGTCATCGGTTTCCAGCATTAAATAACAGATTTCACTGTTTCTTGTTTTGTGAAAGTTACTGGTTTTGGGGATGACCAGGAAATCTCCACTTTCTAGACAAAAAAGACTTCAAGGTTCCTGCCTTTACAGACACATCAAAAAGGTGACCCAGAGCCTCCAACATGGGAGAGCAGATAACCAGAGTCCATATTTATTGCAGCTAAAATTCTTGTGCTTTTTGAATTAACATGATGTGGGGAGAAGGAGGCAAGAGTCTGAAGGGTACTTTCCTGAACTGTGGCATTAGCGGCTGGGTAAAGGGCAGCAGCACTCTCAGAAGGTCCGAATAGTGCTGCTGTGCCTGGGAGCAGGAGACAATAATGAAAGACAATGCAGAAATCCCCAAATTCCAGAGAGAAACATACCAAGAGATGTGTTTTTCAGTGTAACTACAGACTTGCAGTGTAGCTAAAGAATAAGCAGCAAAGCAAATAAACATACAGTGTTTGTAAATTTCCTTTTGTTCCAGATCAAAAATACAAGGCAGAGCTCTGTCTGGTAGCGAAATACAGGCAGGATTCATCTGAATAAACATTTCCAGCGTGGCTGTTGTGGAAAAAAGGCATGTTCTGCTGGCAAGGCTGGGTACAAAGTGCTGAGAGTAGGGCAGGATCCTGCCCTCCCGCTTTAAATTCGCATGTATTTAGTGCAGAACTGCTGTCTGGTTTACTGGGAAAGAAAAAACCCAACAGAGCCAATTTTGATTGGAACAGGCAGGATTAAAATGCAGGATTATCCCTGCAAAGGCTATATCGGGTACGCGGCTCAGTGACCTTTTTGAGGAGCGAGCATGTGTGGAGCTGTGCAGGGATAAATCCTTGTGCTGTGGCCTTCGAGCGCAGGGACACGCACACCGAGCTGCCAGGGCGTGCTGGCCCTTACCTGCCATCAGCACAGCTTCGTGTGTGCACATATAATCCCAATTCTCGGCCCAAACAGTGTCTTTGTATTAATATGTGCTGGGAAATAACGTTCCTATAGGTTCAGGTGATATAAATAATGTATGTGGAGAAGCTCATAAATGTAAGCTCGAATTTTCCTCAGTAGTTTTTGTTCTCAATCACCTTGATGAAACAATCTTGAAGGCGCTCTCCTTTCCGTGGCATTTGGAATGAGTCCCTGACAGGCTGATTTTCCACCCCTGTTGTGATGCTGCTTTCTCTAGTTAATATTCCTCTGTAAGTGTCGTACCAAAGTAAACCAAAGGAGCCCGGCTCATGACACTAAGGCTGCATTTGCATTAATTATGCAGTCAGGGCTGGTGAGAAAATGCTGTCACAGAGAGAGAGGCAGTAAATGAGAACCCTCCGAGTGCGCCTGAATGAAGAGCATTAAGTTCATTTACATGGGCGCAGGCCGCGAGGCTGGCAGGGAACAATGGCTTTGCTCTTGTCGCTCGCCGCCGTATTGTTCTGCGGCTTAATGACTCCCCGGCAGAGTGGGTGCGCTCACAAAGACACAGCCACGATCCCTCCGGTATTAATAACGGCAGTAATAATTAATAATATCCCTCGAATCGGGAAGCTCACGGCGCTCCGGGACCGCTGAGGCGCTGCCGGGCGGGGAGGCTGAGCCCCGCACAGGGCGGTGGGTGCTGCCCCCGAGACCCCCGGCCCGGTAGGGACAGGCCCTGCCTCTGCCCGGGGCCGTCACCGAGCCCTGCCCGGGGCCGTCACCGAGCCCTGCCCGGTTCCCGCTGGGGACAGGCCCTGCCATTGCACGGGGCTTGGGCACCGTCCTGGTGCTCTGTGTGCCGGGGGCTGCCTGGCGGGGCCCGGAGTGCTCGGCTGAGAGGCCTCTGTGGAACTGCAGGGCCAGGCTCTGCCAGAGAAGAGCAGAGATCTTTTAATTTGTTTACTGACAGTGATATTTTGTCTGTTTCCAGCATCCAAGGCTTTAGTTCTGTAGTGAGGTCACTCCTCGTGGTGCCAGGAGAAATGATTGGAATGGGTCGCTTGTTCCTGCCCTCTCCCTTAGCCAGAGTGGCCGTGCCATGGGTGGGTGACCCCGGGGGTCTCCCATGGCCCAGACACACCCTGAGATGCCAGACTGCTTTGGTTAACACCGTAAATCAGGGGTGGGAAACTGCATACACGTGAAAATATTTACTGGACATGGCACTGAGTAAACTGGAGCTGAGGGTTTCATGAGAATCCCAATGCCACTTTGATCACAGCCATCAAAAACCTCTCCAGATCCTTCTGCCTCTCTTGTTATAGAGTGAATGCAAAATGTGTGACCCATACAGAGATGACCATCTACAGAGATGAGGAGAAATATCAATACATGTGTAAAAAATTAAAGGTAAGCACCTTGATCCTTTTAGGCAAAAGATTAATCTCCCAGTATTATATTGTGATACAATAGTTTGGGGCAATTTTCATCAAAATGTGGAGGTTTCTTTTAAAGTTCAAAATTTGTTGTCATCTCTGTTTATGTTCGAGACTTCCAGACACTTTAAACTACAGTTTAAATAAGTGACTATTTTTATTCATATGCTGACAAAATTTTCCTTGGAATGATTTATATTTCAATAATAGTTTAAATTATGTTTTGCATTCTGTGCTTTGATGTCATGCAGGAAGTGTCATCACAAGATAAACTTTCACATCTGAGAGTCAATGAATTGTACTTAGGTAGTCTAATGAAAATATTGTGAATGGCTATATGGAGTTATATCCAGTACAGCCCAGCAGCACAGATACATGTAGATATTTAACAAAGGGCTGTGTTTGATCTCATGGTGTCATTGGCTTTGACACCATGGCACGGTACCAGTTTACAGTGATACGAATCCTATAATACTATATCATGCTTTTATCCACTAAATAAAAACCTGCCCTATGTTTTATTACAAAGTAGGTGGCCTGGAGGAAAAATATATGTATTCTTTCCTTTTGGAATAAAATATGCATTTGGGCTTCTCATTTCATCTCCAATCTGTGTTATTCCTTAAAAATGCAGAACTGCCTGAAGTCCTCTTTAATATTTAATTCAACAACTTTTTAATCTGTCATTATGCTGTGATGAAGTAAGCATCAAGTGTCGCTGAAAAAGATTAAATTATACTTGGAAATAGGAATTGAAATGATTTAGGGTTGGAGGCTGAATATTTGCTTTGCACAAGTAATAATAGTGGGAGCTTGGGTGAGGCACGGGTTTGGATCTGGCTCTAATGCCTCTGCCGATCCCCTCTCCCTAGTGGCTGCCCCTTGATTTACTCTGGCACTGCCAAACTTGATTTGATTTAAATGGAGGTAGGAAGTGGAAATTCCACACTACAATACATTAATTACTCTCTGCTACTCCTTACAATGATTTTCTTTTTCTCTGTAAACATAATAAACACTGATACAGCAACCAAATGGACAGCTGCTCTGAGCTGCCTCATGATTTCTTGTTAGCAAGCTTATCTTAGAATGGAAAACCAGGAATATTTGATATCTATCTCTGTAAGAATGGATGATTTGAAACAGAGGAACACTTACTCCATTCATGAGGGGGCTTGTGCCAGCTTCATCCAATTGCTTAACTTGGGCTTTCACTCTTCCTCTTTTGATGTCACCTTTGGATTTCTCTGCCGTGTTCTGGAGAGAAAGGGAGGAGCAATACCACACCGAAGAGCAATGTCAGATGAGAGAGCAATATCACATCACAGCTGTGAACCTTGAGAGACCCAGGTGCAAAACCTGCTTTACCTGGAGCCAAACCAGCAGTGCTTGCGGTCATGCTCTGGTCATGGTCTGTGCGTGCCAGGAGCCTCATCGGGGTTTGGCTCTGCTGGACACCAGTCCCACCTCTGGCAGGGCTCAGCACCCAGCACTGTGGGATGGGGCTGAGGCAGGAAAGGAGAGGAAGGCCCCTGGTGCTTGGGCAGGGCACCTGGTGACACTGGGCATCTCAGCACCCTCCTGCACGACTGCTAGTTCCAGTTACAAAGAATAAAGATACTTTTGGAGCTGTGGTGAGTTTTGCAAGGAATATTATCTTTGCAGCTCTAATGGCACCACCTGCCAGAGGAGAAGCTGCCTCCAAGCACAGCTTTTTCTTAGGTCTGAGGGAGAAGTGTCAGATTGTAGGAACACTCTGGGAATTACTTTAATGGCTACCTGACTAACATGGAATTGATGTCCCCACTAGTACGAGGTCTAGTCAGAGTTCAATACATTTTGCAGTCCTACTCCAGAAATGGCCCCACAGTATTTGTTTACAGTTCTGGCAAAACCTCGTTCTACAGCAAATAGTAAAAAAGCCTCCATTCCCTCCTAGCCAATGCATTATTTATAGTTATTCTCCCTTCCTTGTAGAAATGTGAATATCTATATAAATAATTGATTGCAATTATTAATTGGTGAACATGCAGTATTTTCACAGCACTCATGTTATCTCGCGGAGTTCCGAGTGCTCCAGCGGCTCTGCCGGGTCCCGGTCCCGCTGTCCCACAGCAGATGCCCCTTGCCTGAGCCCGGGAGAGGTTCCTTGGGGTGGAGGGGCTGGAGGGAGGAGTGTCCCCATCACAGGGCTGGGTGTCCCCCTGTGCTGGCCCCGGGGCTATCAGTGCCTGCTCTGGGCTTGTGCAAAGGTGGATTTTGTCTGACAGGGACAGAAGTTTTTTCTAGTCTGAAGAGATGTATAACCTCTGTCAGAGGAGCAGCCTGCTCTGTGCTGCTGTAGAGCCAAGCACCTTTTAACCTCTTCAGACTGTAAATTCTGAGCAGTTGATATTTGAGTGTAATTCCTCTCCAACTGGCATTATTATTTGATTGCAATGAATTACCTTTTTAAAAAAAATCATAAGTATAAATTCACTTGACTGATCCTGCAAATTATTTATGATGTAGTGTTTTGGTCTAGGATAACCTTTTAAAATAAATCAGTTTTTCAATAATAGTTCAATGTTTGCCCACCTAATGGTGTTCCCATTAAGATCTGCATTTGTCACCAACCTGCCTTTTCTGCCTGTGCAGGAGACAAGTCACCGCCCCTAAACCCACTCTGCTTGTAGGGTAAAGTAAATGCATGTCTTTGTAGGAGAATAAATAAAAAGAGCAAGCTGAGTCAATAAGCGGGTTCAATTCCTGCCTGCAGCCATGGCGGACAGCTCATTTGGTAGATGTGGGTGTTTTGTTTACATTTATAATGCAGCTTTATTTAATGCTGACAGATATAGCTTGTGGCAAATGATAGTCAGAATGTATGAGCAGTCATAATGCTTCTGTCTTCTTATAGTGTGCTGCTGAAAATAAGCAGTTCACCTCTGTTTTTATTGAGGAAAGGATATGAGACAGCTATAGCTTCGCGAGGCTATTTATTGAGTTGTTTTACTAGCTGTGAACATGCCGCTTTATAGCAGTTGTGAAAATGGACTTTGCTAGTGTGTGGGAAAGGAAATAACATTGCAGTATACAAGGGTAGTAAAAAAACCCTCTATAAATAATTTTTCAGACTGAAGAATATTCTCATTTAAACAGCTAGAGAGCCTGGTGATTTTTGCCAGCTGCCAGCTCTTCCCAGGATGGCATTGGGTTAAAATTGCTCCATCAAACGCTATTAATATTTTAATGTCAAAAAATAAAATTTGGATAAGCTGTTTCGAGGTGTTCAAGAGCTTTGTAAGGAAGTTTGGTGTTGTTGCTGAGTTCTGTATATTCACACACCCTCCATGTTTCATAGTGCAGTGTGATCCTTAGACCTGCAGGGCTGGGAGGAAAGAGCCGTGCTTGGCACAGCTTGGGAATGCAGGTTCGGTGTGGAATGGGTTTCTTTACCCTTCCATGGGGACTCCCCGGGGCTCTGGTGGTGCAGCTGGCCCACAGTGAGCTCCCGTGGGGTGCCAGTGGTGCTGTAGGGTGCTGAGGATGTGGCTCAGAGCCCAGGGAGCTCCAGGAACGGGGTTTATCCCCAGGAATGTGGGGCAGGGCTGTGCCACCGAGTGCTGCTCCTGCCGGCACGGGGATCCCGTGGGAATAAAGGAGCCCCGGGGGAGCCCCGGGTGTCTGCCTTTACCTGTGCAGGTGATCACTGGCACTGCTGCTGCTGGGCACTGAGCCCGTGGTGGTTTGAGTCTTAAACATGTAACCCATGGTCTTATGGATGAGGCAGGATTTCACATCAGTGCCTTTTCTGGTTTTATTCCCATGTTCAGCAGCAGCACTGAGGGGCACAAATCATTTTCATGTATGCAAAAATAATTTCGAAAATGGTATTAGTCTCAGCAGGTGAGGCCTTTTGTTTCTTCCATGTTTATGTACAAATTCCTAGGGAACAGTAAATATTAAATTGAAATAACCCTCCCTTATTATTACACAGCCAAAGATTCAATTTAATTCTCTTCAGATAAGGTTTTTCTGGACACATATTTGCAATTGCCTGTCCTGTAAATACAGCTCAGACTGTAGCCAGGGGCTCCTTCCCACCCGCTTTTTCTGCAGGAAAGGCACCGTATTTCTGCGCTTTTGGATTTTTTGGATGCAGACACCTTCCTTCTCACTCTCATTATGTTTATGGATGACAGGAGTGTAGTAAAATGTCCCCTTTCCCCTTAACTGGACGGAGAAATGGGTTAATCTCTCCACAGAGCCATTCCTCTACCTCACCACCTGTTTCCAAATCCCAGTTGTCAAAGGAAGAAAAATTCAGAGCCTGCTGTGGGCTTGAGGGCTGGGGGGATGGCAAAGCCCTGGCACCCCCTGCACCCAGGGGTGACATGAGGAGGAATCTGCTCTTTGTGTTTGGTTGGAGCTGGCAGTGTGACAGCTCTGGGAATGGCCCTGCTGCGGCTCACAGTGCATCACCACCCGGGCTCCTACCCTATGGAGCTGGCACAGGATGCCTTCTCCTGGAGAGCACAAGGGCATTCAAACCTGTGCTCTCCTCCTCTGATAAGATACCTTGGAGGTTATTCAGAGGTGAGATACAATCAGCCAAAATTTTACATTTTATTTTTTACGCTACAGAATTAATTTCATTTTTATGAACATAAATACATGGTCTAGCTCTCCTAATAAGACTATCTCCGTGGTGTTTAAGTAATAATCATTTATTGTTTAAATACAGTAGAGGCTGTAACAAAATGCTGTCAAGAGCCATCACACTCATTAACCTGCCAGCTAATTAGCCTCCTCCTGCCTGATTGCTGACAAGTTCTTCAATCTGAACCTATCACTGTTGTGTCAGCACTGAAGCACCAAGCGAAGTGGAGGAGGGCTCCATTAGATGTTTGCGAACAAAGTCTGTGCATTAAAGGTTTGTTTTCTGCACTCCAACAAATGTTACAGCATTAATATTCTCAGCTATAATTAAATTGGCAACTCTTAATTATGGTAATTAGTGCATTAACCATCTCTTGCCCGGCGTCGCTTGCAGGCGAACCTCAGGGATGGAAGAGGAAAGCCAAGACGCTGCCCATTTCCCGACAGAGCTGTCATGCCAGGGGGCACAGCCTCTGCCCCCGAGGCTCCAGTTGTCAGGAGGGCAGAGCTGAGGGAGAGGAGGAAAACCTGGGATGCGTTGGCACTAAACACTTGTACTTAGCGTTAAGGAAATACCTATGGAAACAGAATAAATGCCAACATGCCCGCCTTCGCGACCGGATTGTCAGTGTTGGGTTGGGTAGTAGTACTTCGGAAGGGCAGAGCACAATGCCCTTCCTGCATCTCCCAGACTCTCTAAGCACTTGCCCAAATTTTCACTCCTGGAGAACTCAGGGAATGAGTTTTTTTGGTCCCAGTCGGCTGCCTTTGTACTGATGCTCACATGACAAAACCAACCTGTGAATCGCCGTAATTTGCATCAGTGCCCCGGAGTTTGGAGAGCTCCAGCAGCATTTGGCAGAGGCTGCATGCCCCGAGGGACCTGCAGATGAAGCTGCTTGTTCAGAAGATCCCCAGTTTTTATCCATTGCCTTGAGGCACTGTGCGCAGCCTGGTTTTGTATGGGGTGTGAGGACTGGCTGCCCTGCTGCCTCGGGGTTGGTGAGAAATAGGTATCAATATGTTTTTGAGGTCTTCAGTCCTAGTGCTCTTTAGTCAGGGCTCCTCAGGACTTTGTTGTGTGACCTGAGTATCACAGTCTTACCTTCTGAAGAAACTGAGGCACAAGAGAGCAAGTGGTTTGTCTGAAACCCCGTGGCAGTTTTGGGATTGAGTTGGGGCAGAGACCTCGGTGCACAGCACAGCTCACTGCCCAGCTCCTGCTTATCTCTCCCCTCCCTTATCTGGTATCCCAACGTGTTTTGGAGTTCACCAGACATGAGATCGGATAATTTCTGTTCTGCTGTGCCGTGCTGGGAATGTTTGGAAATCACAGCAAGGTCAGTGCTAAATGCTAAACAGCCAGTGAGTAAAGGTCTGGTGCTCATCTGAGCTAAACTGGAGACATAAAGATAGATAAATGTGAGCGTAGCTCCCAGCACTGAGGGTAAATGGCCCCAGCGAGGCTGGCAGGAGGGTCTGAGGGACCTTGGTGCACCTGCAAATGGTGCTGCAGGTTCCTTTGCATGCAGCCACGCTGGGGCTGAGCCAGCAGCTCTGCTGGAGCTCTGCCAAAGGACCTTTCCAATCAGCCCTGAACCTGTCTCCCAGCTTCTCCCCTGACTCCAGGGAGAAGGGAAGTTGTGCCTGATGTCTCTGTGCAAGGCAGCAGCTTCTTGCAGCAGCGATTCTTGGTACTTTCAAAGGTGGAAAAAGTGTTATCTTGATATGTGCTTTTTTTTTTCCCCTAGTGCATAATAATTCCATATGTATATAGGAAAAGGGGAGATAACCCAAGGCGAATTTAATTTCAGATTGAGTTTTTGCTTAATGTATTATTCATAGTATTATTTATATCATCACTTAGACATATCCCTGGCAATACACTGAAAACTTAACTTTAACGATATCGGGCACCTTTGTTTTGGGGGCGATGGTGGGCTGGGAGCCTTTGGCTCCTCTTCATCACATGCGAGGGTTTAATAAAGGCTGCGGGGTGGGGGAGGGTGTTTAATGAGGGGCTTGGAGGGGGGTTGTTTGACAGCTTTTTTATTCCCCCCAACATTTTTGCTGCATGACCTGGTTTTGCATTTTTCTGCATCTATGTTCATCTAATTAGGATGTTCTAAAAAGACCTGGACCACTTATTGTACAGAACTGTAGCCTGTGGGTATTTAATAAGGAGCTTTCAGTGGTACATTTGCATCTTTTGCTCCGGGTCTGAATAGCGAATTACCTTAAAGATCATTAGAAGCGCTGCTGCATTGTTAAAACCAGGCCACGGTATTCTAATGACAGTTTAAAACTTGAGGCGTTCCCTCTGCCACGGCTCACCCGGCATAATTGTGCGTCGCACGGGTGACCCTGCTGCAAAGGGCCGATGCTGGCAGCGTGTCCCCGGGCGCGCCGCTGCGGGCAGGTGCGCTCCCACCCAAACACCCCGCACCTCCCGAGTGCGGCGGCGACAGCGCTGACAGCGAGCCTCTGCTTGTTGTGTGCGCTCGAGTGTGCTGTGTGACACAGCTCTGGGGCTGGCAGGGCACGGAGGTGGCAGCGGGAGCTGGGGTGTCGCCCTCACCTCGGAGCGCTCCCAGCCCAAGCGACACCGACCGGCACGGGTGGCCCTGGGCGTCCCCAGGACTGGCCCTGCACTATGGGGGTGCTCCCCACCGGGGAGCCGTGCAGGTTTGGGGAACGAACAGGAGAGGCTGAGCTCAGGGACAGCCCTTGGCAAGCAGGGAGCAGAGTGGGTGGCTTAGCTCAGGGCTGAGCCCCTTTGTGCAACCTTGGGCTTGGCTGCCTGGGCTGCTTTGCCCAGCTCCTTCCCAAAGGTGTTCCTCTCTCTGTCTGGCCCCTGTGGTTTGTGTTTTCGCTTTCCACAACATATTTTGTGGAGCCGATGGGATTTGTGGCTCCCCAGATCTTCTGACACAACTTGGAAAGGTTTCCCAGGAAGGCTTTCACGTTCTGTGTGCCAGCTGAGTGACAATGCTGAGCAGGTGCTGAGCACTTCTGCTCTGTGTCCCTGCCTGGGTAAGGTCAGTGCTGTGCCACCAGTGGACAAGCTTGTGCCTTGTTGGGCATTTCCCAACTTTCTGGTTATTCCTTCCTGGCTGTGAAAGTGATGCCAAGCCAGATCCATCTGGGTGCTCCAGGAGTCCATGTCCAGGACTAGGAGGAGTCTGTGCAACCCAGAGAGCCCCTTGTTGCCTTCCCTTCACCCTCCCTGAGTGCTGCCAGGTCAAATGATCCAGGAACCGAATTCCTCTTTGTGCTAAGGGTGCTGCTTTCCCTGAGGCTGTGAGGGTGTTGCCATGCCTGAGCACTTCTTCCTGAGTAAATCAATGCTGGTAGGGCAGCCAGGCTCTGATGGAGCCTCATGCCATGGAATTACATGAAGTGGGGGGCCTTCAGGTGAATGCACTGCTTGGGCAGGTGAATGGTTTTGGGTGATTAAAACTGCCAGGAATAGGCTGGTGGTTGGGGGAGAAGCTGTTTGTGTAGGGAAGAATTTCTCTTTAAAAAATTCAGTGTAACCAGCATTATTTTTTTCCTCTGGGATCCCAGACAATGAATGCACAGGCCTGTTCATTAATATCAGTTGTCTTCTGCAGGGAGTATCCAGATTTGTCGTGCCAGGTTTTAAATTTTTAATGTATTACCAGTTCTTACGCGGAGCAGGCCTTTTCTTTGTTCTTTTTTACACCAATACTGTTTTGTATTCAGCCTCGCACTCAACTGATGCATCTCTTGGTGTCCCTTGTAAAAGCTCTCCCCTTATCAGCCCTGTTAGGTCTGACAAAGTCTGTCTTTGTGAGTTCCCGCAAATGTTCGTGTCCAATTTTCTTTTCAGAAGAGCAGGGTGGGTGTTTGAACAGTAATTGCTCTATGCAAATCCACGGCTGGTTTGGCGAGGCTGGTGCGGCAGCTCCGGGCGGGACCCGGTGCCTGGACCTTGGTCACCGCACTGGCTGGAGAGAGCGGTGACCCCACAGTGACCAGTGCTCATCCAGGAGTGACCAGCACCCACCCCACAGTGACCAGTGCTCATCTAGGAGTGACCAGCACCCACCCCACAGTGACCAGCACCCACCCCACAGTGACCAGTGCTCATCCAGGAATGACCAGTGCTCACCCCACAGTGACTAGCACCCACCCTACAGTGACCAGTAGTCATCCCGCAGTGACCAGCGGTGCCTCCGAGCTGGAGGGGCACTGGGACCACCAGGGCTCTCACCTGCCACCATGGGTTTGCCTGCAAGGGAATGGCAGCAGGAGTTTTCCCGGTTTCTGGGCTGATGAGAAACTGTTTCCTCCTGT
>VZSR01000598.1:585529-588818 GCA_013398615.1 Brachypodius melanocephalos | reverse complement strand
GTGCTCCCCGCCGTCCCTTTAATCTCCTCACGTATTGTGCAGAGCCCTCGGGCACGTTCCGGGCTGCAACGTGTAGAGTCGAACCAGACCAAGCGATTTGCATGACAGACTGTAAGTCTTAAAAATCGTACTCGTAAACATAAATAATTAATCACATTATAGTTTTTATCATCCTTTTCCTTCCTAGCAGTATTAATAAGTAGCTCATCTTCTAGCAACACCTGTTAAACTCAAAGCTGTCAGTCTTTATTTTCCCTAGAGAGCCAGGGAAAAATTTGTTATGCAATAATTTCTCTTTTATTTTGTGCTGTGACTTCGATGTGTTTTGTGTTGATCTCTGTGTACACAACGTGTGAGAATTGTCTCTGTTGCTTGCTTCGTGCACACCCTGCCCTGCCTGGGACAGCAGCGGTTGTTCTCCTCAAGGTGCCATCACACTCCTCTGCACAGGCAGGCCTTGGGCACGGTCACTGGGGAGGCCCTGCTGGGGCAGTGCTGGTGTCTCAGTGTGGCCACCACCATGCCCAGCCACTCCTGCCCCCTGACACCAGCATTTGGAGAACCTTTATTTCCACTTCATTTCCCTCATACAGCAGACATGTGCTGTGCAATGCCTGCTCAGAAACCCCTGGGGGACCACCCAGACAGAGGGGTCAGTCAGGATCAGCTGCTGCCCATCCCCTCAGCTCTGGTTTCTGCCCTTTTGCCCCCATGCCCAGGGCCCCATCCTGGGGGCAGCCATGCCCTGTGCCCTCTCCAGCAGCATGAGGCTCGTGGTTGAGGTCCTGGTGACTCTCTGGGTGCTCTGCAGTGGCTTGGGCTGTGAGGGCTGGGCTGGGCTCTGTGTGGGCAGCCCAGCAGTGCCTGCCAGTGGGGTCTGCAGCTGCTCCTGGGCACTCCAGCGCTGAGTGCCCTGGCAGAGGATGCCCATGCAGAGCTGCACACGCATCCCCCCTGCACCACAGACATGGTTGACACCTGTCACCTCCCTGTGCTGCCCTGGGTCCGTTTGCCCTTTTGGGGTCAGGTCTCTCAGCTCAGGAAGCTCCACTGCCGTTCCTGTTACTCCCTGTGCCTCGGGCAGTGCCAGTGCTGCCCGGGGCGTGGGGAAGGGACTTTGTGCTGTCCTGCTCCATCTGCACGGGCTGTCCCTCTCCTCTTCCTCAGTTTACAGCACTGGAATTCCAGTCTAATAGTCATGCAAAGAGGACTGCAATAAATCTTGCAGTCAGCATTAGATATTGTTTGTTTTAGCTGCCTTGCACTTCACGTTTCCCCTTTTAAGGCAGAGCCATTCCGAAAGGTTAGATTCACAGTTAGTGGCGCTTTAGCTCTCCCTTTTGAATCAGTGAGGTTGTCGTTTTATTGCTCTCTGACTTGCACTTCAGTGATGAGAGTAAACTAGCATCAGATTAAAGGTCAGCAAATCCCATCAAAGAGAGGAATATTAGGGGCACAGATAGTTGGAGAGGCAGCACACCACTGGGTATTGACAGGGTGATTCCAGGGTATCACTCAGCAGAATTATAGCTGCCCAGAGAGTCAGTACTGCTTTAATGAGCCTGTGTGAAGAGGAAGAGGGTGGATTTATGTAGTTCCTCATAATTTTCTGTAGAGACTGTTATTGCAGACATTCTGTGGAGTGTTCTGGTCTTTCATTTAATTCAAAGGTCCTGGAGCTTTTCCATCCAAAGATTCCTTTCTGTTAGCTCAAATCAAAGCTGACATCTCTGCCTCTGCCACCTGAAGCACTGGCTCAGGGAAGGGCTGTTCCTAGCAGGTTCCAGGTCCTCTGTGCAGGTAATCCAATCTGTAGGGCTGAGCAGGAGCCTGCTGCTGTGTGTTTCACCATCATACAGGCAGCTAAAATAGTCATTTCTCTGTCACTCTGAAACAAAAAAGGTAAGAATTTACAGTGTGTTCTTTTGGGTGTCTGGGCTGGGAATCCCACCTAGTTTCTGCTGCTGTCAGGCAGGTGTTGCTTCCAGTGCATGGTTTGTGTGGTTTACATGTGCTTTCCTTCTTTTGCTGATATGCAGTTAAATAAAATACAGAGAGCGCAGGAGTAAAGCTGTGGTTATGTCAGGTCATGTAAACCCCTGCAAGGAGGAGAGCACCATGGGGAAAGTTGCAGCATTTATTCCTGCTCCCCCTTCTGCTATTGGTGCTAGGATATAGAGCTGGAGATGGAATGTTTATGCTGGGCAATAACAAAAGATTCCAAACATTGCCCAAACCCAGTGCCTTCTCCCTGAAGGCAGCAGCTGGAGCATCTCTGTGTGCAGAGTCCCTCCTAAGACTCACTTATTGCTTAGGCAGCTTTTGTTTACAGCTTGCTAAAAACAACAATTTATGAGCAACTTTACCAATCAGTTTTAGAATCCCTTCAGTTTTATTACCTGGTAATAGATATCCATTTGTGTGATTTATTGATAGGAAATTCTACAAGTATAAAACTTTGATCATATTTGTACATAAGGGTGCATTTGTGCAATGCTAAAGCAGGGATCTCATGTGCCTGAAGTGCTGCTGGGAGCTGGCCTTGCTGTCCTGCTCGCTGGGCACCTGCCACCCAGCTCCTGGGGCACATGACCTGGAGGCTTTCTGGGGGAAGCTTGTGGACATCCATAAATCCATGGCCAAGCAAACCTGGTGTGTGTAGCTGGAAGTGGGTAGCAGTGTTTTCCCCCTCCTGAGAGATGCCTGCTGGCAGCCTGTGGTGGCTGCAGGTGAGGGAGCAGACTTTCCATCAGCAGCAGCAGTCTGGCCAGGCTCTGCAAGCTCAGTGTGTCCCACACATATGTAAGTATAGCTCCAGCCTTCTGAGAATGTAAAGGCTGGGAAGTCCTTGGCCAAGCACAGTGCAGAAGAGGCACTGGGGGTGTTTGCTCGTAGAATCAGCGTTGTTAAAATCAGCATCTTGTGGACACGGTGCGGTGCCATTGACACGGTGGCACTTGGGAGGGTTCCTCGGGCACCTCCTTGTGCAGAGCTCCTGAGCTGTGTGTGGAAATCCGTGCTCAAACAACTGCTGAGGAATCCCAGCAGCCTGTGCTGGGCCTGAGGATGGAACTGGATAAGGCAGGGACCCCCGAGCTGGGCCCATGCTCAGCCCCCTCCCTCCCCGCAGCCTGTGGGCAGTGATGAGGAGCTATCGAGTGCTTTGCGTGCTCAGGCTGAGCACAAATAAGACTGACACCTCAGCACTAAGTGCAAGTCAGAGGTAAGCAAGAAAAATAGAACCTTCCAAAAGAAGAAAATGGAATCGGAAATGTAGAGATCTGTAAAA
>VZSR01000598.1:548029-580529 GCA_013398615.1 Brachypodius melanocephalos | reverse complement strand
TGCTGGGGCAGGGCAGGGTCTGGGCTGTGCCCATGCCCCCGGGCAGGTGGGTGTCACAGAGGGCTTGTGGCAGTGAGCGGTCAGCGAGCGGGCAGCGGCCAGGCAGATGCAGCAGTACTGACTGTTTTTTCTCTTGTTCTCTCTTTTTTGCCCAAGGTTTGAGCATCCGAGGAGCCCAGGAGGAAGACCCTCCGGATCCTCAGCTAATGAGACTAGACAATATGCTTCTGGCAGAAGGAGTCTCAGGTCCGGAGAAAGGTGGGGGATCGGCGGCAGCAGCCGCAGCCGCAGCAGCCTCTGGAGGGTCTTCAGATAACTCTATTGAACACTCAGATTACAGAGCCAAATTGACCCAGATCAGACAAATCTATCACACAGAGCTGGAGAAATATGAACAGGTCAGACATCAGCCTCTCAGTTGTTCGTACCTGACACTGCTCTCCTCTGCTTGCCAGTGCTCACCACTGCCCACTCTGGACCACAACCCTTCCTCCCCTTCCCCACTCCTCTGCCCATAGAGAGCCACGATGGGAGTCTTGTCGGGCTCCAAGGAGCTGCTGGCTGGAGCCAGGACGCATGTCTTGCATGCTTGAGTGTTTTCTGTTGTCTGTAACTGAGCAAGACCAACACCCAAGCCTGTGTTTCTCCCCTTTGCCCAGCCCGTAGAGGCAGAGAGGAGGAGAGATGTCTGTCACTCAGTGCCACCCTCTGCCCTAATGAGGTCTCACGCAGCTGGGTTTGGCAAGCTGGGGAGCACAGGCAGACAAGGTCTGCATTGGCCATCTCAGCCCACAGGCTCCTGGAGCAGGTGGCAGGAGTCTCTGGCACAAGACTTGGCCATGGCAGGTCAGCTGGAGCAGGCTGGAAGAGAGTGGGCAGTGGGGTGCCAGCAACCTGGCCCAGGCTTTGGGACAGGAACTAGGGAAGTCTTGGTTCAGGCAGACACCAGGACAGTGTCTTTGTTTGGAGTGAAGAGCATGCTGCAGAGACCTGTAGGTTTGTGTTCACCACTGGGATCTGGTGACCCAACACATTTGCCGTGCTGGTGGCACTGAGAATGTTTGTCACATGCTGCCAGGTGCCAGCAGCACTGTGTGTCTCAGGTGCCAGTGGCACTGCCTTGTCTGTGCTGTCTCTTTCACTGTGTTTTTCAAGTGGAGAACAAATAACTGAGCAAACAGCTGTCAGGGTCTTTGTGCAGATCAGCTGTTCTCCCCTGAGTCCCCAAGGCTCCAGTAGTCCTGTGTGGAGCCCCAAGCTCTCCCAGTCCCGTAGCATTGGGATGGGGGTGGCACTGGGATTAACAGCCCCATGCAGCAGCAGTGTGTCTCATGCAGGCACAGCCATACAGGCTGCAGGCAGATCTGGGCCAGAGAGGCGGCAGCTCCCTGCTTGCAGCCGCTTCCTGGCAAACATCCTTGGACTCTAATAAGTTTAATGACGTGGGGGAAGCAGGAGCATTTTTTGCCCTGTAGCTCCATTTACAAAGGTTTCGGCTGAAATGTCACAGCCATCCGTCCACACCACAGGAAATTTTGGAGGATGCTCAAATGCTGCTGGAGCAGGAGAGAGAGGTAGAGCAGAGGATGAGACATGCATGCTTCCCCACGGATCCTGACACCCAGCCATGTCTGCTCAACAGACATATGATGATTTCCCCAGCCTGGCAGCAAACTGTCTCCTGCTGGTTTGTCTCACTGCAGTGCCCGAGAGGCAGCCAGGGCTTGGCATCTCAGCCCCTGGCGCCACAGGTTCTGGGAGGGAGGATCCCTCCTGCAGTGGGGAGCCTGTGCTGGGCACCTGCCTGCACTACAGAGCCGCTCCTGCCATCCCTACCCGGCGTGGGCACTCCCACCGTCCCACGGCAGCAGGAACCAGAGCGCCTTCCTGGAGAGCTTTCCAGGCAGAGTTTGATCCTGATATTTGTTGCCAGTCAGGGGAATGCACTCAGGAAAATAAAAAAAAAGAGAAAGAGAAATGGAAAGTGTGTCACGCCATCACCCAGCGCTCCCTCGCCGGGCGCCGGGAGAAATGGCCACGCACAGGCAGCGCCTTCCATAATTTACAGCTCCTATAACAGAGATGACATATTGAAAGCTATCTGCTGTAATTACACTGAAATACATTTTTTGCTGTAGGCAAAAGTACTGTAAGGGTCCCAGGCCTCCCGGAGCAGCTGGGAACCCACTTCCCAAGTTCACAGATGTCTCCTGAATTCACCCCGAATTGGGGCGAAGTGTGGCAGCTCAGAAGCCACCACCAGCCTCACAGAGCACTGGCTGCCACCCTGCCCCTCAACACGGTTTTGGGCCATTTCCTCTCTTTTTCCTGTGCAGTTGTGATGAAGCACTGAGGCAGCAGGAGCATCCCTGCTCCTACAAGGTTTCTGAGCAGGTTAACAAGGCCATCACTTATAACCTGACATTATTAATAATATCTCAGGCACCAAGCAGAGGCCTGAAAAATAGTCCTGGAAAAGGGATCAAGTAGCTTGGACACTATAAATAAACAAGAGAAACAAGACAAAGCATCAGAGTCTTCTGAGCTTCCTCCCACTGTGCTGTGTGAGGCAGCTCTGCAGAGGGGAGGTGCTGGTGGAGATGAATTAAACCCAGGCTCTCCAAGCAGTTGTAGGCAAACCAAGTCTCATCAGGGAAGTTAAGCAAAGTCAGGGAAAGGTTTTTGCTTCTTGAAAGCAAGAAACTAATTTTTGTTTTTCAAAGTCCAGTTTTTGATACTAAATCTCTTATAGAAAAGACATACCTGAAAATATTTCTACTGCAACAGTTGCCAATTTTATTGTACTTTAAAACTGAATTCCTGGGATCTGGAAAGAAGGGGCTTGTGGCAAACTGTGCACTTGAAACATCCATCTAGTGCCAAACTCTTAGGTTCAGCTGTATTTTGGAACAATCAGAGCTGCTGCCTGATCTCAAGGGGAGAGCTGCTGCATTTTGGAGCCTGTGTCCCCTTCCCTTCTGTGCAACATTTCCGGGGTGAGACAAAGCTGGTGCTCCTGCCGTCGGTCGGAGGGCTGGACATGAACTTCTGCATGCTGGGGTTGTCCCCTGATGAATGAAGGAATGTATCAGTGGAAAATGAGGGTGAGACACGTGGAACTCCTTCACCTGGAGCTCAAAGAGGCTTGGCACAGCCGGGGGTGGCAGGAGCTGGGGGGAGCAGGGGCTCCATGCCCTCGAGCGAAGGGTTCTGCACCGGGGCTCGCCGAGCGCCGACTCCGACGGGTGCTGCGAGGATGTAAATTAGCCTGTAATTTACTTTCAGTAGTGTAAAGAAAAAAAATCACTTTGCCTGAAGTGTATGCATCTTTCTTAAGGGTGTACCCAGATTTTAATTATCTAAATGTAAATACTTAACGAATTTTACTTAGAGTAATGAGCTAAAGTGCACACTACATAAATGAGATGTTCTAATTAATCATGTATGAACTACTGGTTTAAAGAAAAGCTATGTGAATTCTGCGAATGTTGGGCTATTGCCAAATTGCTAATCAGCATTTGCATTCATAGATGGCTTCACTTAATAAGTTGTGAGACGTTCAGCAAATGTTATAGGAAATTATGAGTTTTTAGATGCATAAACTTTCCACTTTTAACTCCTTCCCTCACATAATCTATTGAAATGTTGGAGAATCCTCGAAAATGTGGTTGTCAGACATGTTACATACATATTTTGCAGCCTGGCTTTAGAGGGAAGAGGAGAGCTAGCAGAGTTCTTGGCAGGTTGCAGCCTACAAAGGGAAGGCAGCACAGCAGAATGTGCAGACCCTCGGACCAGGGGTTCCTGGTGATGGCTCAGTCTGAAGTTTATATCAACGTGTCACAGTCTGGGGCTCCCTGTGCCTTCCCTCAGTGCCTTGGCTGCACAGCACGGGTCAGGCTGGGGCACAGGGTCACTGAAACCCCCACCTGCAGGACAGGAGCAGTGCCATGGTCACTCTGCTCCCCTGGCTGCCCCAGGACAGCTGCGAGTCTCCTGGACAGGCTGTGTGGGATCCTGTGGCCACATGCATGTGGAGGGGACAGGGCCATGGCAGGGTCCCCCAGCCCCCAGCTGCCTTCCCCCAACAGCCAGGTCAGAGCTTGAGTCCTTGTGGGACAGCAGAAACCCACGTCTGAGCCTCTTCTTCCTCCACAGGCGTGTAATGAATTTACCACTCATGTAATGAACCTCCTCAGAGAACAGAGCCGGACACGTCCCATTTCTCCCAAGGAGATTGAAAGGATGGTGGGCATCATTCATCGAAAATTCAGCTCCATCCAGATGCAGCTCAAACAAAGCACTTGTGAAGCAGTAATGATTTTAAGATCAAGGTTCCTTGATGCCAGGTAAGGCAGAGGCAAGTGCCCCTGTCTCTTCTAGGGGCAAAGCAGTAATTTCTGGGCAGCCTAGGACAGCCTGGCCATAATGGGAATGGTGTCCCATGTCAGCAGGGATGGGTGGGAGAGGCTGCTCTGTTTTCTACAAATTTTGGTGCAAAGACTGGTCTTATTTTCCCCACCTTGGACACCTGCAGCACTGTTGGAGCTCGGTGCCTGTCCCCAAGACCCACAGCCACCAGAGTGGGCTGCTTGCTCCACAAGCTGCCAGGAGGCAGGCAGATATCAATTGGGGGGGGGGGAGGTTGGCACAGTCAGAATTGTTTTGAAGCCTGATGGGGTGGGATAGTGATCCCCAGCCCCATCCCCTTCACAAGGCTCCTGTCTGCAGGGCAGGGCCCTGGCAGCTGGCAGGGCCTGGCAGAGCAGGAGCAGAGCCGTGCAGAATAGGGAGGAGCAGCAGGCACCACACAGAGCCTCCCTCCTCCAGCAGCTCACGCTTCACACCTGAAAGCTGTGAGGAGCTAAACAAGACCAAAATAATGTTATTAACAAGGAGGTCACTGGCAGGTGTGGGAAATCAGGGTAATTGCAGGCAGTTGGAGGAGATGTCTATGGAGAGCTCCAGGAACGCAAAGGTAGAGCCTGCAGATGTACATTTTAAAGTGATTTCTTTAAAAAGGAGGAAGGTAAATAAGGCAAAATGAGCGGAAGCATAGTAATGAGATAAACAGAGCTCTAGGGAGGGAGCCTGCCTGCTCCAGGATACAGCAGTTAGCAGCACCGTGATACTCGGAGAGAGCGCTGGGGATTGCTCTCGGCTGCCGGCTGGCCTGGGGCGCCGGCGGTGATTGCAACAGCCCTGGGGGAAGCAGCTCCAAGGAAATGTTTCACTGGAGCCTTCCAGAGATGTTCTGCAAAAGGAGAGCAGCTGTTGGCACCGAGGGATGGCACTGCAGCTGTGCAGATGCTGCCACCATAACCGCACTGGCTGCCACCACGGCCAGGGCTGGTGGCTCCTGGGGCACACGTGGGTGCTCTCTGCAAGGCTCAGCAAGGTGACAACACCTTGGGGCCTGTCCCATGCAGGGCCAGAGCCTGGGCCCCGTGCAGCCCGTGGCAGGAGGGGGCACAGATGGGTCTCGCTCACAAAGCCCTGAAATCCACTTGCTGTTGGAAGCCAATTAGCTCAGGGAGGGCCATGTGAGGACACATCAGCGTGGCTGCCCCATGCAGTTGTACTGTCCTCACCCTGGGGGCTGTGCAGGGGCCCACCTGTGCAGGGGGGAAGGAGGTGTGTCAGGCTGCTGCCGGCACAGAGGGGCTCCGTGGCTGGGAGCTTTGGGCTGGGCTGTGCACCTGGCTGTGAAGGAGCTGCAAGGGAGGCTCAGCACCTGCTTTACCTTTTCTGCCACAGCACGTGAACGTGGCCTGTGCTCCCATGGGATGAACCCTGTGGGTGGTGGGGGTATGCAGCCAGAGGCAGAGTCCAGCGCCCTGTGGGGCTGGGTGCAGGATGTGGTGTTCCTGCCTGCTGCTCCCTCCTGTGGTGTCAGGGAGGCTAAAGGGATCAGGGTGCCAGGACAGCTCTGCTGTGTTGTTCTGTGCTGCAGCACAGGCTGTGAAACGTAGGCTGCTCCCCATCCAGGGACCTGCTGGCATCTCCCAACCCCATCTCCCAACCCTGCCAGGGACCTGCTGGCATCTGGAGGAACAGCGGTGTTTTCCTTTTCTCATTTCAGGCGGAAAAGGCGTAACTTCAGTAAACAAGCCACGGAAATCTTGAACGAGTATTTTTACTCCCACCTCAGTAACCCCTACCCCAGTGAAGAAGCCAAAGAAGAGCTGGCAAAGAAATGCAGCATCACGGTATCACAGGTAAGCAGCACAGTCAGTCCTGACCCTGCACCCACAGGGTGTCACTCTCCTGGTTCCCCTTGCAATGCTGCCATCTCAAAGTTGTTTTTCTGAGCCAATGGCAAATTCAGCCTCTAGCTATGCTGAAGTGACACAAGTGGCTTCTCTGTGGCAAAACTGAATTAGGCAAATTTGCTTCTTTTACCACACATAACAGCTGTTACTGTGAAGTTAATGCAAGAAACCCAGCACGTCCCCAGTCAGGACTGCTGTCCTTGGCTGCAGCTGCTTTCTGTGTGGGCCAAAGTACCTGTACAGCTCAGGCTGGTGTCTCACCGTGGTGCTCAGGCTGATGACACCATCGAGTTTTCCTTCATCAGGCAGCTCAAAAAGCAAAACACCACTTGGCATTCCACATGGCCTGTATGTTTGCTAGAAACCCCCATTATTCTCACACAAATCTGGCTTGTACAGCTTGGGGAAGAACTTGAACTTGTGTGACAGAGAAGTGCCTTGCGGTTTCCAGGTTCTCCAGCCATGCTGCTCCTGTGGTGAGGGTTGGTGTGCCAGCTCCTCCCTGCTCCCTCAGCTCCCTTATCAATATTTCAGGTCCTTGAGAGGAATGGTGCCTGCGGCGCATGTGTTAACTATTAATGATTGCAGGCTGCAGTATTGGCATTATTAGCAACGCAACCTTTAGCTTTATAATTAAGACCTGAGTTGAGATTTACTTTATAGGCCTCCATTGAATGCATGAAAAATTCAGGCACTTTATTGAAGACTTTCAAATGAAAGGCTGCCCAGCTCCTCCAAATTTGGATTCACTTGACCTTGGCTGCACCCACAGTACCAGCCCTGGCAGAACTGCCCCAGGACACGTGTGTGTGCCTTGCTGTCTCCTTGCCTGTTCCAACTGGGGTGGGAAGAGCCTGTGCTGGTGCCAGGGGAAGGTACGGGATGAGGATGGAGGCAGTTTCTGCCAGTCCATTTACAAATAGCTGTGGTAATGGGCAGGGAGTTTTTGAGGGAAATCCAGCACACAGCTTATTCCCTCTCACCTTGCTCCTCCCTCACTCTGAGCATCACACAAGTGACTGCAGCCCCGCTGGGTGCCCAGCCCTGGTGCTGCTGGGCTGTTCTCCCGTGCCCTCAGGCATCCCTGCGGCTGCTGTGGATGCCTGGAACCAGCCAAACAGCCCGACAGCACACGAGTGCCAGGGCACTGTGGTCTGCAGCCTTAATGTTGCTGCTGGTTTCAGCTCTTGGCACGAGATGGTTTGTGGCAATTCCTTCAGTAAGTGGTGTCCAGAAATCTTCAATGTGATCCAAGACAGCCCACTGTATAGTTAGGAGAGGCCATGCCATCAACACCAACTTAAAGAAACCAAAAGTCCTTCAGTTTTGGTTAATGTAACTGGGGGAGATGATGTGGGAAAAAGCCCACTAAACCTGCTGAAGAGCTGTTCCCTCTGTACCCAGTGGTGAGTCATGCCTGGCAGGGAGGGGTTCATGATCCCTTGGTGTGGACAGATAAAAAAGATCAAGATAAGGCTGAAGTGACTGTAGGAAATGAGATGGAACATTTGAGAAGCCATAACTGATTGCTTCTAATGCTAATAGATCTGATTTCTTTCTTAATTGGTTGTTTGCTAAGACTTAATGTATATGCTGTAGAATGAAATAAAAGGCAGGCAGATGGTCCAACAACCCAGCAGTGGCAGAGAGCCTGTGACAGGAATATAGGTTTGTCTTTTTAATATTTGATACAGACATGAATTAGTTGTTTCTTGAATCCATTAGGAAGTCTGAGTGAGCGATGGGAGTAGCTGCACTGTGTCCTCCATAGCACTGCATCCAGCAACCTCAGCCTTGCTGGGTGACATTGCCAGCCTGGTACAGGGGCACTGCTGCCCACCCAGCCTGGCACCAGGGGTGCAGGGCTGGGCCCTTGGCCACAGCTTTGGAACTCTGCTCTGGCAAGATGTTATAAATGACTTGGAGAAACTCGGGTTGATACGGTAAAGCCTGGAAATGGGGCCATGTATCATGTAATGGGAGAGGAGCATGTATGAGACAGAGGGAGTGCCTGTGATCAGCTGGTTGCTTGACTTCCTGATGGATCTGCTGTCACAGCTAGAGAGCATGAATGCCATAGATATTCTAATCTTGGATTTGCAAAGGCACTTCCAAAGGCTGCATGGCAGTACTGCAGGGTTAGTTGGTATTTTGTAGGTCAAACTGGGCTGGAGGTGTCTTTCTTTATACTGAAAAGGGTGTATATTTTTGAGGCCATGTAGGAGAAGAGCTCTGAGCAGGCACTACAGAGCAGCCCCCACACACTGCTCTGGTGCCTGACAGCAGAACTCAGAGGACGCAATCCAGAATTCAGAGTGAATGGAGCAGTCATTGAAACCTTGGCAGGAGCAGCATCACAGGGGACAAGCAGTGGCATCCGAGGAAGTGACTGAGCTGCACCTCGCTCAGGGCTTTCATGGAAGATCTCTAAGTGTGTGTATTTTCAGCCTTGACCAAGTGTCCCTTGGACCTTGCCGTGCCTGTCACCATGCCCCATTTACCTCCTGTGCTGCAAATACCCTGGAGGGCCAAAGAGCTGGAAGAAGGCATAAATGACATTAAGGGATGGCTTTCCAAACTCTGGAGCTGTTGGCTTGTCTTTGATGAAGAGGCTTTGTCTTTTCCCTGGCTCCTCTGTAGCCTCTCCTAACGATGATCCCAAGTGTTTCTCTCTTGTACTGTCAGTGCCTTGTACATGCTGGGGGCAGATTCATGGCAGAACATTTTCTCCCTCAAACACTTAATTAGTGAGTGTTTTGGGTCATCCTCCCCCCAGATTAAGCTGCTGACTGCAAATCCTGCTGCCATGGCACTTTACTGAGCTGCAAAGAAAATTGTCTCCCAGAATCGTTTCATTGCAGGTGGGAGATCGATGGTTTCAGTGTTGATATCGGTGTTTAAAATAATATGTAGAGAAGGTTTTTCAAGAAAAACATAAAGGCAAACTATTTATTAAGATGAACACCTCACACAATTTCATTTTTAAGAGTGCGGAAAAGGTAATTCTGGGGAAAAAAATGTCCTTAGCAGAGAACATTGTCGGCTGTAATTTAGAGCTACCCCATCAGCACACATTGGAGGGAGATAAACTGTATCGTCTGCTCTCCCCTACCATGGCTGCAAGGCTGATGTTTTATACTTTTGCAGATGAGCCTCTTTCAGGGTGTCACAAACAACCATCAGTCCATCACACGGGCTGGGGTGAGAGCACAGGCAGTGCTGAGAGCAGGGCAGTGGAGGACAGCAATAACATTTTTCACTGCTTCAAACAAAAGAAGGATGTGGTTGACAAGGGATATATTTAACATTGTTTTAAAGAAAGGATGCAGGAGCTGGTTTCCAGCACCCCTCTGGCTCCTGCTGCTTCTGAGTGTTTCTGTGAGCAGGTGGACAGGGAAAACTGTGGATGGAGGGGCTCTTACCCCTAGGACTTTATGTGGGAAGCAAGGAAAAAAAGCTACAGCATAATAAAAGAGTTCTGGAGGTAAAATTCTTGAGTTTAGATCATAGACTGTAATTGTGCAACATTGATTTTTAACATTTTCTGGTTTATACCATATTTTAGATGTGGAACATAGACTGTATGCTGCAAACATGGAAACACAGTGGAAAGATTTCCACAATCCATGAATCTGTAACTCCCTAATTCCAGCAGCAATGCTCTTGCGTCAGCTGCGTCTTTGCTGAATGAGCACTGATTTATCCCAGGAAATCACCCACTCTGGAGACACGAGGCAGGCCTGCCCCATCCCAAAACCCACATTAGGCATCTTGATGATTTCAGTAATAATTTATTGTCTTTTCATTTAACATTGCAATTAACATGATAAATAAGTGCAACAGTATTGTTTGAAATGTAGTATACAATTAAGCCCAATTAATTAATTGGCCTTCAATGATCAGGAGGAGAAAGATGTTAGTTGTTTTTTTTTTTGTGAAGAGATAGTTTGTTTTAATGAAAAATGTGTTGTGAGGCAGCTCACAGTGGAGACAACTTCCATGTTTGGGGTGAGCATGGGGCTGGGTGAGGAGCTGTGTCCTGGTGCTGACTGGGGAGCTCAGTACCTGCACCCCAGTCTTCCCTGGGACCATGGCAGTACCAGTACAACAAGCCAGGTGAGGTGTGCTCCAGGCGGGCAGGAATCCTAAATCCTGCCTGGCACAGCCTGCAGGAGCAGTGCCCTGGCCCTGTCCTGGCCAGGTCCAGCTGCCCGTGTCAGCCATGCTGGCCCAGCTGTGGCCACAGTCCCCAGGTGTCCCCGCATGTCCCTGGGTGTCCCCACATTCCCCAGGCTGGGGCACGCTGTACCCTGGTGTGCCAAGGGAGCACAAAGAGTCCTTGGGCAGAGGGGACAGGGGTGGTGGCAGTGGCACCCTGGGCTGCTGTGGCTCTGCCTCGGTCTGCGGGAGAGTTTCACATTTCTGGATATTCATTTAGATGTGGTGTGCGGGTTAAACATAACGTACGAGCACTGCTCCTCTCATTGCTTCCAATTAAACCTTGCTTGTTAGTTTAACCTCTAGGTAATCCCATCAAACAATTGATGTCAAGGAAACACTGCCCACAGTGGCTCTGGATGAGTGGCCATTAATTTTAATTGCCTTGATATTAAAGATTAAGAAGTATTGGGACTAGCAGAATGGAAACGATCTGATGTCAAGCAAATCCACTCGTTGAGGCTTCCCCAGGCTGCTGGTGATATTAAAATTTTACTGTGAGAATTAAATAAACCTTTATTAGTGATGGCTGTTGTTTGATTGGTCCAGGGGTGTGCATAAACAGAGGGGTCTCGTGCACATCCGTGGACAATACAGTTGATGTGCAGAGATTCCTCAATTATGATACTGTTAATAAAGCATAATCTGATTGTACACAATAATTATTTGCTGGATTTCATTAATGTATTATTGCTTTTCTGACTGACAAGGTGATATTAAGTGCAATATATAGAATATGGTGGAGTACTATCAGGGGAGCAGGATGTATAAGGTGCCTTCCATATTACTGGTAAAGGCCAGAGATTTTCCATTAATTGTGGTTAAACAAAAGCTGTGCTGCATCAAATACAGCAGGATTTGACTCCTGCCTGAGCAGGATCCTGAACTGATGCTGTGACAGGACCCCAGCTCCTGCCATGCCCTGTGGCTGCCTGATAATCACTGGGCTGTGGTTGTCACTGGTCCCTTCCCCTCTACTGCTGGAGCAGTTCTTTTACTGTCTCTGCTGTGTTGGCCATTGTCCATGTTCCAAACTGGGTTTGTTATTTAGGAGTTCTATTACAACAGCTGAAGTTAAACAAAGCCCCTAAGCAAGATTGTACAAAGTTCCCTGAGCGGCTCCAGGCGTGACCCCCGTGCGGGTTAATAGCCGGTGCCCTGGGAGCCACCTTGGCTTCAGTACAGCATCTTCAAAGGGACATGACAAAGTGACTTTTCAACCACTATTGATTTATATGATTCCTTTCATTTTCAGCCAACCAAACACGATTCTGTGAGTGGGCTGCCAAGGTTGTTCCAGCCCAAAAATAAAGAACAATTGCTCTCACTGCCTGCTCACCCTCAGTCAAGTGGACCTTGGTCTCCCTTGAGCAGCTTTCTGGGTCTTGCACCAGTTTTGTTGACAAATGGCCCATGGTGGTAGGGGACAATGCTCTGGTACAGCAAGCTTGGGATGTGTGCAGTCATCAGTCACTTGTTGTGCCTCAGTTTGCCAAGAGAGCAGCAGAGCCAGCTCTTGCTCAGCTCCATAGTAGTGTTTAGCTGATCTGGGTTACTGCTCAGTTACCTGGAGCAGGTACGGGTTGTCTTTTTGGCATCTCAAAATGACATCTCAAAGGGATCCTGCTTTGCCCAGCCAAGCACTTCATGTCCTTCACCCTCCCCACCTCTCTCCACTGCAGGTGTCCAACTGGTTTGGCAATAAGAGAATCAGGTACAAGAAGAACATCGGCAAGTTCCAGGAGGAAGCCAATCTCTACGCGGCAAAGACGGCGGTGACCGCAGCGCACGCCGTGGCCGCGGCTGTCCAGAACAACCAGACCAACTCCCCCACCACCCCAAATTCTGGTACGTACCCGGCTGCTGCCTCCGAGCCTCCTGCAGGGAGGGCCCCGACTGCGCCCTCGCCAGCTGGGTCGGGGTGAGAAGGATGCAGCTCCTCAGCAGGCCCAGCCATGGCACAGGGAGCGATCCCGAGCCCAAGGACATCCAGGTTGGACCACGAGGGCCAGGCGCTGCCCTGGGTGGTCCCAGCAGCTCCACAGCCAAGCTCCCACAGCTGTACAGGACACCTGAGTGGGGCCATGTAATTCCTGCAGTGCTAATGGCTGCCTGGCTCTGGCTTCTGGCACCTTCTTTGTTTCTGTAGTCACTTTAACCTTTTTCTCATTCACTGAAAAGAATGTAAAATGGGGCAGAGGTCCAAGTCTGGTTTTGTAGAACTGTTAAATTTATTGTCAAGATAACAACAAAATGGAGGAATATTTTAGCATGCTCTAATTAGAGCTTGAACTCTGGATGGTTTAAAACGGAGTTGATGTTATAAGCAGAAATCTAGGAATGGAACTTTAATTTGGAGTTACTCTGTGACATGTTCTGCTACAGGTCTCACTGGTGTGCTGATGACGTTTTGCAAGTTTGAGCACTGCATTAGTCAGGGAGTGTATGAAGGGGGTGTTGTTCTTTTGGGCTCCAGGGGCAAAGGTTGCCAAAAGCAGACACTATTTGCAGTCAAGTTTTGCTGTGACTTAGTTGTGGACATCTTTTAAAGAGGATAGAGAGCCATGGGGAAAAGAAGACTTTAGCTAAAAGAAAGTAAGAAAAAGGTTCCTTCTTTGACAGTAATAAACCACATAATTGGGAACTGCCAACAATTTCCTTTGGAAGGAGACAAGAAGCACAGGCTGAAAATGAGTGTTTGGTGATGGTATCTCATGATGGAGTGATCCTCAGGGGGACAGCTGTGACATGGAAACGTTGTTGTATGGGCTGCTCTTCCAGAGGGAAGAGCTGCCCTGGGTTGCAGGGAGCCTCCAGGCTTGCCCAGCACAGTGCCCTGGTGTGGGGGTGAGCGCTGGGATGTGGTGGCTGGAGTGGGGAGCCAGTGGCCATGCTCACCCCACGCCAGGGCAGCAACCTCCCCTCCACTGAGCCCTGCCTGTCCTCTCCTCTCCTGCTGCTTCTCCTTCCCCTGCCCTCAGGTCTCGGGGTTGTGTTTTTGCAGCTCTCTGTTATTCAGCTACCTAACTCTTTCCTTTCCAGGTTCTTCTGGTTCTTTTAACCTCCCAAATTCTGGGGACATGTTCATGAACATGCAGAGTCTGAATGGGGATTCTTACCAGGGGTCCCAAGTCGGAGCCAATGTGCAGTCACAGGTAGGAGAAATGCCCCCAGCAGGGCCTTTCTGGCAGGGTAGGGTTTGGGCTAAAAATTCCACCTTACTCTGGCTCTATTAACTGGTCTGGGCCTCGCTGCAGAGTGGAGGCTGCATATTTCTGGATGTGGCCTATTCTTACCCCAGCATTGAATTTCACAAATATAAAGGAAAGAATGATTTTTTTCTGATTGAAATTTTAAGCTTTGTGAATGCATTCGGCTCTGGCTTGAGCTCATGGAATGGGACTGGGTGCATCTGACTTCCATGGACACTGTAAATGCAGTGAAATTTTCTTTCTTTTTTTCCTTTCTTCTCTCCTCCCCCTGCCCTTAAAAAAAAAAAAAGCAACTCTCCCATCTCTCTTTCATTTATCGGACAAACTTTTATTTATTAATTCATTCATCTATTGTTTTATTTAAACGTCAGAATGCATCTGACTGAGCTATTGCAATACACCTCATTGGCAGTCACTGTTGCAGCCCTCTGAGAAGGGCTGGCTCCGTGGTTTCTGTGCTGTGTACACACCATCATCTCCTCCACACGTGCCAGCACGCACAGGCGGGTGAACATTCCCAGCACTTTGCTGCAGACACTTGGGAAGGAGCTGCGGGCCGCGGTGCTGGGAGGAATTTGTGTTTGGTGGTGAGAGCAGCAGAGATGTATGGGCTCTAACGGGCACGGATTGGTTGAAATTCTGCCAGTCAGTCTTGATTGATAAATTTGCCTTTCATAGAAGATGCTAAACCCTTTTGGCTCACATAATTCAAAATGTTGCCTATTGTAAGTGATGATGTTTTAATAGATTTGGAATGATGAATCCTGTCTCCCCTCACTTTAAGGTGGATACCCTGCGTCATGTTATCAATCAGACGGGAGGATACAATGATGGCTTGGGAGGAAATTCACTGTACAGTCCACATAATTTAAATGTGAGTACCCGGGGGAACAGTGGTTTGGAGAGCCATAAGCGCAGTGGCAGGTAAATGCAGTCATTAATACCTGTATTAATTGCTCTTGCAAAAGTGTTGTTTAATATCACATCTTTGGGGATGAACCACAGAACAGCCCTTGGTGCAGCTGTAAGGCTTTTTAGTGTAAGAAGAGAGAAATTCCAGATCTGTGACTATAAATGGTTTGAAGTTTTATTTGTTTCAGCCTCCGAGAGGTTCCTGTGGCTCACCAGCCAGGCAGGGAGCTCTGCTGGGCTGTCCTGCCTGTGCCAGGCCCCAGCTCTGATGGACTTTGATGCACCTTTGGCCATTTTAAGGGTGCCCATTTTTCCTGTGTGTGAGAGGTACCTTTGGCCTCACTCCAGACGGCAGCGAGCAGTCAGTGTGGCTAACAGATGCCAGTAAATTGAGGGATTATGGGCTTGATGGTGCTAGGTGCTAAATGTCCTCCCGCTGGCCGTAAGCGATGGGATGTGACAGTGCCCGGGCTGGGCAGGCTGTGCCCGCGGCTGGGCATGGGATAAATCAACGGGGAGATGTGTTCTTCCTTGGGCTGGGAGCGGGCTGGAACACCCCCGGCAGCGGCCAGGCTCATCCCTGGGGGCTCGTTTCTCCCACTTACAGCTGCAACAATTAGTGCTTTGTTTATTTATTTTTTAATGTTTCGTATTTGCTCGAGAAGTGATTTTTCTTTGTTTTCCTTCGTACTGATGGACTCTAAAATCACTGTAGAGAATTCCCAGCCTAGTGACCCTCTCCCCCCTCACAGGGTTTACCCTGGTGGTTCCCAAGCGATGTGGATTGGGGTGCGGGTGCTGAGCAGCCCCAGAAACCCACGGAGAAGGGGAACGGGGAGACCCAGGGTGAGCTGCTGCAGCCACAGGGAAGGGGAGGTTTTCCCCCCGTTTTGAGTTGCCACTTGCCATGAGAGTAAATATTAATGATTTAAAATGTGATTGAAGATGTTCAATTGTAGGGGGAAAAAAGTACCATTAAATACTCAAATCTTTTACATTTGAAATGTCAAATCTTTCTTTTTGGATTTATAAATAACTCATAATAACCCACAACAAACCATATAAAAAGCCTTTTAGTTGCATTTCTCCTTTTTCATTTAAGTGTTTTGAAATGCTTCAGAGAATTTGCGATATCCTTATCAACATGATAAAATATGAAACTGTGATTGCCTGCAGCATTTTACAGACATGAATTCCATCTTCACTGATGAGGCCTGATAAGGCGCTGTTGTATAATACAGTGCATAATCTCAAACCACCAGAGTAAGGATTAATTTATTTGAAAAAAAGAATGCTTGCTGACAACCTCTCTTCCAGCTGCCAAGCTGAGTAAAAATATTGTACATTTGTTGTTTATAAATTTGGATAAAAGAGGAATGATGTTTACTTCAGATGGAATATCTTTAGACTCATATCTGCACAAGAGTTTTTCTTTCTCTAAGTAGATTCTGGTATCTTTACAAAATAAAAACTCGCGGTGCTGCTGCATTCGGGGCGGGTCCGTGCCCGCTCGGTCTGTCGGAGCGGTGGGCGGTGTCGGCGGGGGTTCGGCCTTGGGCTGCTTGGTGCTGCCGTTCATTTCACTAAAGGGAAAACCCAAACGCCTGGGTTTGTCAGGATGAAGCTGCGCTGTTTGCCGTTTCATCTGCAGAGATAATTACCGAGGCTGCTGTCCCCTGGTGCAGCCGCTCCGCGCTCTCTTGCCGTGATCGATGAGCGCGGAGCCGGGCTGGGTGTGGGGTTCGAGGGGCGGCGGCCGGGGGTCCCCCGCCACACCGGCGCTCCCCCTGCTCGTCTGGCCGGTGTCCCCCGGCCCGGGAGGGTTTGGGTGGCCGAGCCCCCCGAGCACATTTCCCTGCTAACCTTTCCCTGCCGGGGCCGGGGGCAGCGGCGGCGCGGCCCGGCCGCTCTGGCGGGCGCTGCGCTGAGGCCTCCCCGTCACTTCCACTCAGCGTCCCCCAACTCACGAGCCCCGCGCCTCCCTCTTCTTGACTGACATAAAAATATGTAGCGACAAGCTGTCTGCCACAGCCGAAATCCGATCAGACATTGATTCCAGCAATTGCCTCGATTGGCCGAGACATAAGGCAAATTTGTTCCTGCGCTGCTCGTGCTGAGGCAGGTCTGAGGCGGGAGGGCCGCGGCCGCGCACGGAGCGGGGCCGGAGCGGGGCTGCCGCTGCAGATAATTGCAAACCCCGTCCTTTCTGCCCTTCCCCGGGGAGCTGGGGGGCACGGGCAGGGAGCCGGCTGGGGCAGCTCTGCCCAGGGCCCTGCCCGTGGGGAAAGGCCGCTCCGAACTTCGGCCAGCGAGGGGGTGAAACGCGGATCGCCCCAGGCTTGGCTTCTCAGGGGAAAAGGCTGAAGTGGCGGTGAAGGGATGTTCCTCGTTAGAGCAGGGATGATCTCTGCAGAAATCCCACAGTCCTGGCTGCAGCCAGCACCTGGCTGGAGGGCTCCTGCACATCCCTCTGCTCACTGGGCAGAGCCGCAGGGGTGCGGGACCATCCCCTCCCCAGAGCATCTCCCCTCGGCCCCACAGGCAGCCTGTGGTGTAATTAAAATAGCAATGGTATCAATTGACTTGTTTTTGCCTTTGCAGGCTAATGGAGGCTGGCAGGACGCAACCACTCCATCTTCTGTGACTTCCCCTACAGAAGGGCCGGGAAGTGTGCACTCGGATACCTCTAACTAATCTCCTAGCAACACTTTTTCCCTGAGCTGAGATGCCTTGATTAGCGCATTCAGAGTTGCAGGAGAAAAAGGAAAGAGTTTTTTGTAGCCAACCACCTACAGCTTTACTGTAAAACCTTGTCTTATTAGAAAACTTGGTAAATCTGTTTTTTAAAGGTATCATAATCATTTGTATTTATACTTAAAACACACAATGTTAAAAAGCACTTTATCCAATTAGGCCAAGATTTAGCATTGTTTATAGCCCTGTAACTATTTTATCATAATTTATTATCAGCAGTTTTAATGATGTTGGTCTAACAGTTGCCAATTACTTGGCCTTAAGGGTAAAAGTACAGGACAAGCTTAACCTCAGTAGCAAGAGCAGACACAAAGAACCGCCTCACCCAAATTTAATCGTGTGCATATTTCCATGGAAAATCGACAGGAATCACAGACTTTGATTGTGTTTCATCTTTTCATATCTCTCACAGAGCTGGAATAAAACGAGCTGTTCAGTTACTTTGGTTAACAATGGTCGTGTTTAAGAATCCTTATTCGTCACATTTTTGTTGAGATCTATTGTCTTACAAATTAGATTGGAAAGCAGGAGCATCTTTTCTTGCTCAAGCCCCCCCCGGAGCCCGAGTCTCCTCTCCGTATCCCGGCACGGACACAGGTTGTTCTTGGGAGATGACGACTCTTGCTGCTGGTCTCTGTGCACACCACCACCCGGGGTTTTACAGTACGAGCTGGGTGCTACCCACGCCTGCCAAGGGCTGGTGCCTCTGCTTGGCAGCAAACCACAAACAAAGGAAAAGGAAAGGAAAAAGCACCGTGATATGGAGTGTTGTACATAGTGTAGCAAAAGAGTATTTATACATCTCACCAATCAAACACAGCTTTATTACCTCATGCGAACTCATACAAACCAATAGACTTTCAACATGTTCTGTAGCTTAGAGTGCTCACTTACTACCTCTGAACGATACTCACGCTGTAGTTTGTCTCTTTCTTATCTTTTTGCATCTTGTAATTAACTCTTTGTTTCCCCACGAAATGTAATGTACATTGTAATCTCCTACAAATCAGGGTTGCCTTGGCAACTGCTAAAGAAGTGGAAGTGGAAACATGGGGTCTTAGGTTGGACACAAAACAGTGCAACTGTTGTAAATACTGAGAAGCATTTTGAATGTTCTTCATCTTGTTACTAATACACGCAAAAACCAACAACTAATTGTAATGCATACAGACTTCAGTATTCAGTACTGTACATCCCCCTGGATTGCAGGGGCCCTTTCTCTCTCTCTTTTGTATTGTATGCGATTCTGAAACTGATTGAGTCATGAAAATAATTTGTGGCAGTGATTCTAATGTATTAAACCGTTTCGTGTTACTTTCTAACTGGATTACACCCTGGATTGAAAAGTCTTCCTCGTGGTAGTTATATGTAGTTTCAAACATGAATAAACTTTTTGCTTTCATGATCAAACGTTGACGTAATTTCTTCCTGCTCAGTTCAAGTCAGCCTGAGGAGAGGCATCGGTCTCCAGAAGAGCGAGCTGGCATGGAGCAGGAGCTGAGCATCTCTTTAAACACCAGCAGGTCCTTGTGCCCTCTTGCCAGGAGAGAATTGGAATTCCTGGGAGAGGCGCATCCTGGGCAAAGGCTTCCACCTGCCAGCGCTGCCTCCTGCTCTGCTTTGGGAGCCACAAATCAAGTGGAGGTAAAGGAAGGGGTCAGGCCTTGAGATGAGTTTAAAAACCATCATCATATTCACTCTTAATTATCATTTTTATTTAACATTAACTTTGGAGCTATAGCCTCAGCTAACAAGTCTAATGCGATTATAAAAATATTTTTCTTTATTAAAAAAACTTTTTTGGAAGGACGTATATATATAAATGCTAATTTTAAGTCTTTTTAATAAAGTAAAGGTCAATAACAGGTAATAGCCTATTTACCATATCTCAAGGAAATTGACTCACAGGAAATCAAATTAACGTTAATCACTTGCAGCAAATGGTCTTTGATAAATATAACTACTCACTACTTGGGCTAGTGCAGCTAGGCAGGAGGAGGCTGAGCGCTCACCACGCCAGCCCTGCCGCGGCTCTGAGGAGCTGCTGGGCCATCACCTTCCTTTCCCTTGGGCCCTTCAAGCCTTCAGGCGTTGTTTTGGGGGCTGAACAATTATTTGCATGATTCAATGAGCTTGTGGTTCAGCTTTTCTCAACAGTTCTTGTATCAGGCTGTTTTGTAGAATACCTTTGTTCTCCCCCCGGGCCCTGGTGACACTGCACCCTGCGTTCTCCCGCACCAGCGAGTGCTGCTGCTGTCCTTCACAGAGCAGACTCACCTCCACCAGGTTTGGGATTGAACGGTGCTGCTTCTTCTACAGGTGGTGCATTTAAATAAACAAGTAAAGAGCCAGACATGCATTGCAAAGCCTTTGTTATCAGTTAGTGCGAGCTGGGGCAAGGGGGGAACTGTGGACTGCCGAAGACTTCTGCATGCTGAGGACAAAGCACCCAACAATTTGCATTTGCTAATGGAGCTCCCCAAGTCCACACGCTCAGTGCTCGTGCTGCAGCCCAGTGGAAACGGTATTTTATATTTTAAATGTAAAGTGTGTCAGCGGAGGCGTAGTAGGCAGCGTAATGAACACTCAGACGTCCCTCATCTTGATCACATCTCTGCTGGCCACAGGCAAGGACCTGTCACACACTGAGGAGGTTCATAGGAAGGCCATCAACAACCTTTGGGCCGCCCTTGCGTGCCCCACGCCCGCTGGGCATCATTAGCTGCTGCTTTACAGCATTAAGGCTTTGGGTCCCTTTGAATTACAAGTGCAATTTGGCTTTTCCTTACGTTGGAGAGCAGCCACGTGGTTCCATGGCAAATAATAAACATCTTATCCTTGAGGCCTAATCACGCATCAGGGAGGTTTACTGCCAGCACCAGTACTGGGATCAAGCTGCTGATGGTATATCGTGTTTCACCCAGTAGCTACACCCTGAAAGGTGTCGGAGCCTCGCAGGAACAGCGGGCTCACACGAGGGTAGGAGACCCTCAGCCCTCCCACCCTGCCAGCTCAGCGGCACCATCCTGATTGCCTGCACCCACGTTGGAGCTTTTGGCACACGAGAACCCTGCAGCCAGAGCCCACCAGCCACGGGAGGTGCCAGCCCTGAGACCCCGTGTGGAGCACAGCAGGACCAAAAGGAGGATGTGCAGCAGGTCCCAGGAATGGCCATCTCCTGTGCCCGGCACTGACCTGACTAAGGCATCCGTCACTGGCACAGGCACGGGGGTGTCTGGAGGAGAGACCCACAGTGCCCCCCGGGCACGGCTCGACGGCCCCGTCTGGGAGCAGCCCGGCTCTGTCTGACCCGCTGTGCCGTGGGGACCGTGGCACTGCCGCTGCTCCGGGGTGCCCTGCAGGACGAGCCATGAGAAGCCCTGCAACCGGGGAGACGCGACGCCTCTGGTTTGTGCCCTGCCGAGCCGTGGGAGCAGCCCCACAGCCCCACAGCCCCCAGAGAACAGCAAACCTTCATCTGCTGACAGTGGAGCAGGTCACAAGCTCCCTCTGTGCCCGGCTCCCTGTGTATCCGGGCTTGGATGCAACGAGAGACCCTGAGCCCAGGAAGGGAAGAGTTGGGGAGACCTTGGGGCCTGACAGGACCTGAGCACCTCGGGGCTGGGCCAGGGGGGCAGCTCACATGTATGTGAGTCTGAGCAGCACCGTGTGATCCTGCTGCAACCTCCTGACCACACATGAGCTGATGTGCAGTGCCACTGCCAATATCTGTACCACGTACTTCCAATGTGACAAAAGTAACTGTGAGTAACTGAAGATGCTTCCAGTTTGTGTTAATAAAATACATCTTTTTTAAAGAATGGAATTCCTCAAAGATTGGCAAATTTTATTTTATTTCATTAGCTTTAATGTCACTGCCATATGGACTGTGAAGAAAAGTGAACCATTAGATCAGAAGGACTGAGTTATCAGTGTGACACAGAAAGCTCTGATACAATTGTTAAGGATAAGCCCTGGAGTGATTTATTGCCTGCATTGTATTAGCCACAGAGGAGTTATGATATGCTCCCCATTCCTGTATCATATTGGGATTTTATTAGTCTAATATGACATGGTAATATAATATATGATTAGAATTCCCATCCAATGATCCTTTTCTTGGTTGCAGGGGCTGGAGAGGGTTTTTTGTGCATCAGATCCTGGGCCATCATGCCCAGGGAGGGTGGGATACCAGGGGTGGCACAGTAGCTGAACCAGTCTCCTGGCCTTCCCAGGTGGGACATGGGTCCCTCACCTTCTGTGGGCACCCGGGCCATCTGTCTGCCACCGAGTTTGTTTGCCCTGAATTACAAAGCCGGCGGCTCCTTCCTGCAGCTGGGACGGTGGGAGGATGGAGCTGGCATTACGGTCCTTGCTGAGAGCCGAGCCGCAGCTCCGGGCCGTGTGCCAGCAGCACCGGGGGAATCGTCCCTGCCCTGCGAGACCCACGGGGTCCTGCAGAGCCCATTGCCCTGGCTCTGCACGCTGCGAGGAGCGATTTGCGCCGGGCCGCGGCCAAAGGCTCCGTGTGGCCGCAGGGAGGGGAGCCAGGGCTGGGGGTTCAGCTCAGCCCCGGCCGCGGATGCGCTGACAGCCGCGCTAATTGCTGTGCCTCATCACCGAGCCCCCCTTCCCCCCACACCTCTCCTCACGTGTCCCTACCCTCTGGAAACCCAACTTACCCAACAAATCCTGAAGACAAACTCTTCTTCAAAGTTTCCCTGGGTCCCCCCGGGTGTGTCTCGAAGCCCCGCTCCGCCGGGGAGCAGCTCGGAAGCAGACGCTGTTTGTAGCCTCATTCTTGCCTCCAGCAGCAGCAGCAGGAGGAAGTTCAAGCATGTCAGAGCGCTACTAGGTGCTAAATCCCAAAATCTATATCAAAGCCTATTTGATCATCTTCCTGTCATTGATATAATAAAAAGGATTAATTTATTGGAGACTGCCAAAACCCTCATGTGGCAACGAATTTAAGGATCGTGTTTACACAGGCTAATTAAACCCAATTACTTTCATTCCTTTCGAGGTGCTAACGCGGGTGCTGAGGTATGCGCTGGAGATCCCCTGTTCTGGGGTGTCCCCGATGAGCACATCTCCGGGCCAGGGACCCCCGGAGGGGAAGGGACCCTCCTCGTCCTCCTCCCCCAGTGCCCCTCCACGCTCAGCTCTCGGGAATGTGGCACACGGGCACCCCTGGCAGCGGGGCAGCCCGGGAGAGGTTTCGGGAGAGCAGACGGGGCCATTGCCCGTGGTGGGAGATCACCTATTAACGCCTGCTATTTGTATAATAAAAGGTTGCATTTTTTTTTGTGGTAAAATTCAGCATAAAGAGCACGCGTCATTAAGTATGGAAATCCAGAATTTTATTAGCAATCTGCTAGATCTGAACTGACGCCAATTAAACAAAAAAGATATCATTTATAAAAAGGCAGAGTTCAAGTTGTATTAAATATGAAATGCAATTTTCTGCTGGTTGTGATTTATTACCATTGGTACATTGTTCAAAGAAGCATGTTATATTTCAATAGAGAAATATTGTTTATTCATTAATATTTTAAAACTTGCTTATTGCTGTGTATGACTCTCCTGCAGAATGAAACTTATGATTTAAAACATGAATTAATAAACACATTTGAAAGTGTTAGACAATATCACAACCGCTCATTTTTCATTTTACTGAGAGCATATTAAACTTTTATAATTCTGTACTATTATTTTCCAAATAAAGGTGTGGGCTCTAAATTGCTAATTTCAGGTACAGATGAGAGAAAGCAATAACAGATGTTGGGAATCAGTCACTATGTCCTGCTAATACAGCTCAATACTTTTGTTCTCACGTTATTCACAAATCTCCTGTTCATCACCACAGCCCCCTCAGAGAGCCTGGGGTGCCCTGAGTGCCTCTCCTGGTGGGACAGGAGGGTTCCAGGTACACCAGCCTGGAGTGAAGGTTCCAGGTGTGCTGGGCCGGGAGAGGATGGTGAGGGTTCCAGGTACGCTGGAGCCGCAGGGCTGCGTCGCGCTCTCAACGCCAGGAAACGTTTGATAGAGGCTGACATCCTAAATGAGGCCGAAAATATTTTATACAAAATGTGATAAAGCAGTAATGATCCCAGAGGCCTCGGGTTATCTTGGTGATTACCTGCACCCACCACTTGAATCAGCAGCATTAAGGGGTCCAGACCCGATACGTGGATCCCTCGGAACTCATTAGTCCTGAGTACTTTATATAGACTCAGCTGCTTGATTCAAACGAACCTTTTTTGTATCTTAAAATCTCTGCTGCCACAGCCTTGCTGTATTACCATAACAATAACCACTATTTCAATTTTAAGAACTCATTTTTCCTCAAATAGAAAGTGCCAATCAATTTAAGGAGCAGGAGAGGCACGCTGGAGCACAGGCAGGGCACGTGCGCTGGGGCCTCGCCCTCCTGCTCCAGCCCATTCTGCATGGGAAGCATCTTCCTGCACTGCACTTTCCCTCCCCACTGGCCACTGCTCCTGGCTCTGCAGCACACGCTGGGCTGAGGGGATTCACCTCAGAACCTTGAATCCTTGCGAGGGAAGTACTGGGAGGGGCTGGGGAGCTGACGTTTGGAATGCTTCCACAGTGGCTGCAGGGAAAGGCCGGGAGTGGGGTGTCACATGGGACTGGCAGGAAAATCCCTGCCCCGTCACTCTGCCCACAGCTGGGCAATGGCTGAAGGGGCACGGGGGGTCCCCAGGGGTCCCCAGCACCCCGGGGGCAGAGGCAGTGCCCCACTGCAGGTGGCTGAGCACTCCAGCTTCACTGCTCCCAGTCAGGGCTCCGGGGCTATGGGGAGGGGTCCAGGACAGGTCAGAGCAGGGGGGCTGGGGAGGGGCCCAGGCAGTGCAGGTGTCTGCTCCTCCTCTGATCCATGGTGGGCTTTGTGCCACGGTGGCCCTCACACCTGACAGTTAATGTGGATTAACTATTCACCTCTTCATTGGGCAAAGCAAATCGGCAGAACTTATTACTCCAAGCCAGTCAATTAATTAAAGTTCAGTGCTTAATCAAGTTCCAGTGGTCATAAACAGGGCACAGGGATTTCTCTCCCCTGAGCACCATGCTCAGGGCTTACATGAAGCAGTGTACAGTGTCAGGCACTCCCTGTGTGGTTCCTCCTCAAATCAGCCCCCACTTTTCCCCACTGGTGCCAGGGCAGCCACCTGGGGGCTGGGTGCTCTTGGTGGGCTCTGTGGTGGGCTCCAGGCTGGGGGCTTTGTCCTGCCTCATCTAGGGCAGTATTGGCAGGGGTGGGAGGTGCCTTTGGGCACTGTTGGGGTGCAGGGGCTGGGAAGTTTCTGTGCCACCCCTGAGAGCCCCCAGCGACCCCAGCTCCTCCCTGGAGTTGGCACACAGGAGCCTTCGCTTGGAAACCCATCTTCCCCTCACCTTGGCTGGACAAAGAGCCGCAACAAAACCTGCTCTGGGTGCAGAGGGAATGTCTGTGGGACAGGAAGGCTGGGGCACCACAGGCACTGAGCTGGTGGGCACCAGGAAGGGACACAGCATGGAACTGCAGGCACCCAGCAGAACAATGCCTTTCCAATGGGCCTGCCCATGTGCTTCAGAGACCCTCCAGCCCATCCATAACTGGGAAGGAGATGCTGTCCAGCCACATGGGCAGCAGATTCAATTAGGTTTCTCTCTCCCAGAATGTGGCACGAGAAGCAATCTCTCTTTTTTGAAGAATGTAATAACAGAGTGCAGTGGAAATACGTCGAAGAGGCTCCTAGAACAGAATCCCTGCCTTAAATCTTGAAAGCAGTCAAGAAAAATATGTTGTTTACCTGAATTTGTTTTTCATAAGGTCTCCCAGAGGATTAATAAACTAACCTTTCGTCTGTGAACACCTGGTCCTACACGCCATCAATAACCCACTGCACCCTCCGCCTCAATGCACTCAGGGGGAGAGGCAGATTGCAGGAGCCTCAACAGGAGTCACCAAACCCTGTGACAGAGAGGACACCCAGGACTCTGCCTGTCCCCAGGGCCCTCTGGCTGCACAAACGTGGAGCTGGGTTGGGCCATGTCCCAGATGTGGCCCTGTGTGTAGGGCTGGGGCTCCCCAGCTGGAGCAGGGCTCTCCCACAGGAGCACTGCCCTGGTGGGGGAGGCCCTGGCACAGCCCAGCCCCTGGGGGGGCCCGGGGGGTGTGAAGGGAGCCAGGTGCCCTGGCAGCAGCACCCTCCCTCTGAGCGGGTCTGCGGGCTCGAGCCTGGCATCCCTTAATTGATTGATTGGCTCGGACTGTCAGCGCTTACAGAGATAATTCAATTTATAAAATCCTATTAAGTAGTGAAAGATTTTTTGATTGTTGGATTGTTTCCTATGTTATGCAAGTCATTTTGGTTCCTCTCACTTGGAAATCCACTTCCCATTTGCGAGAGCAGTTCCCCTCTGCTGGCTGATGCTCAGGTGGGTGAGCACAGGGCAGAGGCAGCTGGGCAAAGGAGATGCCCAAGCTTGTGTCCTGGCAGTGCCCCATGGCATCCTGGTGTCCTGTGGCATCCCAGTGTCCCGTGCTGTCCCAGTGTGCCCCAGTGCCCTGGTTTGTGGGATCATCCCTGCAACTTTCCTGCAGCTCTCATCTTGGGCACAGGCAGGGTCTGGCAGCAGCTTCCCCTGGCAGCCCAGTCTGTCCCTCTGCCTCGGTGTTCTCAGAGCAGCACCAGGACCCTGTGGTGCTGGCAGAGCCGGGGTACCTGGGTGCCCCCCACCCTGGAGACCCCAGGCACAGCCAGGGGGGCCTGGGGCTGTCGTGTGGGTGCTGAAGTTTGGTTCCCATTTCCAGCCCTTTGTTTCCATCCCCCACCCTGATGCAAACTCTGCTCTCCAATTTGTTTCCATAGAAATCCTCAGCTGTAAATCCTTAAGTAATTTTTTTCTTTTTTTTTTTTTTTTTTTATTTATAGTGTGCTATTAATGTCCTTTCAAGCCGAGGACTCCAGGAAATGAAATAATAGAAAAGGCACCACTTTGAAATGCATCCAGGCATTTATTGTTAGTAAGTGAAAAAGTAACATGAGCATTTAAAGAAAATATTGGCAGATAAATTGGGTTTTAAAGAAAATATAATTGGATATAATTTCTTCTTCATTCAGTTAAATATTTATTGTTTTATTGACTTATTTTCTTTTATTTGTAATAAGAACCTTAAGCTGAAATTTAATTTTCTTGATATAAATATACGTTTTCATAGAAAATTTGGCATTTAAAAATGTTATCTCAGACATTAATGGCTTTGATAAAAGCACACGGCTTGTGCAAGGGTTTGGTTTAGATGTTTCCAACCTCAGTAAATATGAAGTAGTCTCTATAATCATCATTATCATAACAATTACTATTATTCTAATTAATGGGTAAGCCTAATGGCAATGCATGCACATGGAAAATCAGCTGCATATTTGAGTTCTTCCCACAGTTTTTGCTGAGATCTGCAGAATTTGAGCTCCTCGGGGGAGCCCTGCCCTGGGCAGGGGCAGCTGAGTTCCCCCCACGTCGGGGTGAGGACGGAGCCTTCTCCCCGGCGGGCTGGGAGCAGAGGGCTCGTTTTACCAGCGCACAGACAGACAGACGGACAGACAGACGGACAGACGGACGGACGGACGGAACCGGCAGCACCATCGAGGCAGGCGCTTTCCATGGATCTTCGTGGAGAGGGTCAGCAGCCAGGACGTGTCACCGAGGGGCTGTGGTGGCACTGCTGCCAGCGGGACACGCTCCCGGGTGTCCCTGCCCGCCTGTGCCCACCTGCCCGGGCAGTCGCGGGTTTCGAGGCCATCGAGGGGCCCCAGCTCGGGGTCTCAGCTGTCGGGGGTCCCTGTTTTCCGCTGCCAGGCGGGTGACGACCCCTCCCCGGTTCTTCCCGGCGTTGCCACATCTTTCCTGCGGGTGTGAATCCCGACCCGCTGGAGCCTGCAGCCGCAGCCTCTGCCCGGGGGCGGTGGGCACCGTCAGCTGCCCGTGCTGGGCTGGCTGGCCCTCCCTGCCCTGCGTGTGTCGGTGCCGGGGTGGCAGTGCCCTGGCTGGGGGTGGCAGTGCCCTGGCGGGATTGGCAGTGCCCTCGGGGTGGCAGTGCCCTGGCGGGGGTGGCAGTGCCCTGGCAGGGGTGGCAGTGTCCTGGCTGGGGTGGCAATGCCCTCGGGTTGGCAGTGCCCTGGCTGGGGTGGCAGTGCCTGCACCCCGTGCCCTCCCCACAGCACACAAAGCTGTTCCCACCACAGAGGGATTTCCAAAACACTCCTCCAGGCCCGCACTGATGGGCTCACTGGGGACAGGAACAGCAGTGCCCACTGGGACTGCCACCCTGCTGTTCCCGGGATGGGCACTCCAGCAGCAGGACCATTTCCTGGCTGGAGGATTTCCTGGCAGGAGCATTTGCTGGCTGGAGGATTTGCTGGTTCTCGGGGTGTTTTGAGCCCTCCTGTCCCCACGGGACAAGGCAGTGTGGGCTGTGCTTGTCCTGGTGCTCCCAAAAGTGGAAAGGAGAGCTCGTGTCCCTTCCCCTGCCCTCCTGACCCCTCTGATGGGCCAACCAGGCCCTGTGCCAGTGGGGGACCTTTCCCCAAAGGAGCCCTTGGTCACGAGGAGAGGGAACAGCCCAACGGGGATGCAGCTAAACCACCTGCAGATGGGAATGGTGTTTGGATTCAAACCAGTGCCACAGAGGTGAAAGGCTCTGGGCTTCATTACCAGCCCCTGGAGTCACCCTGTCCCCCTGAAATATGTCATGCACACTTCAAACCTTTCCATTTTTATGGGCAGGTTTAACTGCGGCACAGAGCGGCTTAGATCAACAGGGAAAAAATGTCCGGCAAGAAAAGGCCTGAATTGGTAAATATTTAACAGGTACTTTCTGTCCTCTCCTTCTGTGTATTAAAATAATTAGTTTAACAAAGAGGACTCTGTTCCCCTGTGTCTGAGCACGCCGTGTCTGGTGCGGCAGTGCAGCTGTAATTCAGTCTCGGTTCTGCTGGCATTTACACTCGCTGCTCCCCCGGTTTACAGTGTCAGCAGAACATCTTGATTGAATTACAGCTCTGGGTTCGCTCAGGAGCCAGGGGTTATTCCAGATGTAGTTGAGTTGTAGGTATCTGTCTGTGCTTGTTTGGGGAGATAAAGCCTCAGGAAAATCAGGAGAGCAGATGTGGGACGGCGCTCCTGGCCGCAGTGCCACAGGGCACGGAGCCCTGGCAGCTCTGCCCTGCCTGCGGCAGCTCCGGGCTCCTGCCCTGCCCTCACCCACACCCTCGGGCACAGGGGCCCCTCCGCTCCTGGTCCTTCTGCGGAGCGAGAGGAAATCCCGTCCCGCAGCACCATCGCCAGAGATGGCGGCTGGGAAAGAGGCGCATCAGCTCATCCCTGAATGGAAACTCCAGCCAGGCCCTGGAAAACAGGATGGGAGGGATGCGGCGTCGGGAGGCTCCGGGGTGTGCCGGGCAGCGCCAGGCCCTGGGGACAGCGGTGGCGGCGGTGCCCGGGAGGGGACAGGGCTGTGCCGAGCGTCCCTGCAGCACCCGCACGGGCTGGGTCCCCTCGCTTCTGGCATTGCCCAGCGGGGTCTGGCATTGCCCACCCGCCCCGTCGGGGGCTCCGGGCAGCGGCTGCCCGGGACCGTCCGTGCCTTCGGGCCCTTGGGCACGGCAGCTTTTTGGAAGAGGTGACGCCTGGGGCTTCTCTTCCCGGGAAGGAGGGAGGAACGAGTGCCGGGGATGATCCACGGGCCGCTGGCACCGCATCCTGCCTTTGTCCGCACCCTCGGGCAGCGGCGGCGAGGGCCTTCCCTTAATTTGTCTTGTTAATCAGAGACAGCACACTGATCAGTCATGGTGAGAGCTGGAATAATTGCAGACTCAAAATAGCACCGATTTAAATCTTTCAGATGATAATCTCTTGCCTCGAAAACGCTCGTGCTGGTTTAGCAGAGGGAGAGGGTTCCTGGCAAAGCTCTCCCCGGGAGTGCCATGCAGAAGGAGAGGGCAGGAGAGTGAGGCAAGCTGGCATTCCCGGCTGGGATGGGCACTCCAAAGCTCTGCAGAGACCCAGGTGGGATGCACTGAACTGCCCAGGGTGGCTCCTGGGAGCCCCGAGCTCGGGCCAATGCCCCGGGCAGCAGGTCTGGGGCTCCTGGCTGCTTTGGTGCCACCTCTGCCAGCACCAGGGATGGGCACTGCCCACTGTCAGTGCTGCCTCCAGAATGGGCCTCCTCTCCCCTCTGCAGTGCCAACATTTCCAGCAGGATCTATATCTTTCCATAGGCAGTTTGTTTCATCACAGTAACATAATAATGTGCTGAGAAGAGCTCATAGTTGTGAATTAATGTTTAAAAGCTCCCACTTTTGGGTTGTTGAAATGAATGTTAATTTGACAAATGGCAGCCATTGGGATCGAGGCAGCATTAACATGGAAATCAGAGTTAACCTCCAGCGGGGCAGGCGCAAGGTGAGAGGAGCAGCCGCTGTAGTTTTTCACCTGATGCTCACACTGTAAATACTGCCAGTGCCCGATCTATTTATAGAACTAATTTAAAGGCTAGTTCAGGGAAATCTGAATGACATCTCCTTAAGAGAGGCAGTCGTGGGGTATCTTGGAATATGTCAGGCAGCTCTCTTGCTTTCTCTCTCAAAAATACTCATATGTCCACTAAATCAATTTGCTTTTCTCTTGTAACTGCATTTGCAGGGCCATTCTTTTCCATTTTCTGTCACTGTCACACACTAATTCGTGTCACTCTGCTGTGCAGGAGGGCCACTGCCTGCCCCTCTGCATGCCACCAGCACAGCTCCCCCATCCCTCCTGGACCTGTCCTCGAGCTGGAGGGGTCCAGGGGGCTCGGGCTCCTCACTGGGGCTGAGGGTCACACCCCAGGGTGCTGCTCTGCTCCTCTGGGTCTGTAAATGAACCTCTGCAGAAGCAAAATGCTTCTCTGTGTGCCAGTGCATCTCCAGGTTATCTTCTGTGGGCTGGGGGGTTCCTAAGCGTTTCCACAATTTTTTTTTCCATTATGTACCTTGTTTTCCTTCAGTTTTCACTGAAGAGAAAGGATGAGAGTTTTCAAATAGACAAAAGAATGCAATGCCAAAGCCCTGTGTCCTGGGAACAATTAGAGCAGAAAATCCAGGGGAAAAAATTCTGAGCTTAGGGCAGTGGCTCTGGAATGAGGAGAGGACTCCAAACACCTCACACCTGAGTCACCCCCGTGCAGGTGCCTTTGACTGGCTGGGTAACTGAGCACCGAAACAGCTCCAGCAGTCACTCACCCCTTCAGGGGGGCAAGGTTTCATGTGGCCCTGACCAAACAAGGAAAGCAGTCCCCCTCAGTCCTCTCCACCTCTGGATTCTTCAGATGGTGTTTTTAAAAGTGAGGTGGAGAGAAGGCTGCAGATCAGAGGATTTCAGTCCAAACCCAGCAGCTTTGGTTTTGCAAATTATTTAATGTTTTGGAATGTTCCTTACATCTCCAGACGTAAATATTCAGCCTTGCAGCTGGGAAACTTCTTTCCAAGTTGATTTTATCAGGTTCAAGTACAAAATTTTGGTTAAAAACCTTCTTTCCTTGACTCTTAATTGTTCCTGGCCAACAAATGGGAAAGAGGAAAAGGAAGTGAATTACATGCCCTGTCTCTTTTTGTTTATTAAGAACTTCTTTCCAGTGTCTGATTCTTACGGAAATATGGTTTCAATTTTCTCTTTGAATTGTGGATCAAGAAATGTTGCCAATACATATTTTTCTCTGTCAAAATTTCATTTAATCTGGGATCTGTAGATGTCTTGAGAGCCATGTCTCCTCACTGGGTTATTACTGTGTGTGCCTCTTGTCATGTTAGTTTTCCATCGGAATCATCTTTGTTCTGGAAAGGCACCATAATTTTAAGAAGTGGCCAGCATTCCTGGCTCAGGCTGTCACTCCAGGTGCTTTGGAGGGATTCAGGTTCACGAGAGGTTGACTCCCACCTGGCTGAAGTGAGTGTCCTGCAGCAGAAGGGGATCCCTTGTAGCCTGTGCAGCTCACAGCCCTGCCACACACACCAAGTGCAGCTGCAGCCACGGCTGCTCCCTGTGCTGCCAGGGCTCCTGCAGAGTTCCAGGTTCTCAGGATATTGCTCTGTCCCAACACCTCTCAGTGAAATGATGCTCTCCACTGCAGTTAGTTCTGGTTGTTTCAGGCTTTCAAAGGATGAACTTTCACCGTCTAAATGAGGAGAAAAGGGAAGAAATACCCCCCAGCCTCTCCCCACCCCCTGAAAAGTTTTTTCTGATGGAACTGGAATGCTGGAAATAATCCAGAGGAATTCAGAAAATGAACCTGTCAGAAGAATATTTTAATAAACCCCCACTTTGAGCTGTGCTCTCGGCAGCTCCCACCCCTCCTCTGCCAGCTGCAGCCAGCCCAGGCAGCATCAGGGAGCAGAGCCAGAGCAGAGAGCTGATGCCAGGGGTCCTGGAGGAGCTGGACCGCTGTCCCTGTCCCTTGAGACCTGGAGGTTCCAGCCCAGTGTCTGCTGAGCCCCGGGGGCTCTGCCTGCAGACCCTTCCTGGGCCTTGTAGGGCTGCCCCAGGGCACCCTCCTGCTGATTGTGATTATCACTGCACAGCTCCCTGGGAGAAGGCTGGAGCAAGGTGAGTGATTGGGCAAAGGCTGGATCTCACGGCCTTGGAGGTCTCTTCCAAATTTCTTTTGGTTCTGTGTGGAAGGGGTGAGGACACAGCTGGATCTCGCCTGGCACCACGTCACAGTCAGGAGAGCTGTTCTGGGTGCAAGAGCATCCACAATGCTGCTCCCTCCCAGCATCTGCTCATCCTGTGCCTGGCCAGCCCTGGGCCATAAATTAAAGGGGAGCATCCTGAAGGAGGCTTTAATCAAAAGTTAGAAGTTGCAGCCAGCATGTCACAGCTCCTCATCAGGTTGCCATTATAATGCTCTGTAATTGCCTGGATTTGATAGAGTTGAATATTGGAGCAGAAGTGATGGATTAGAAAAATGCCCCAGCTAAGGTCCCTAATTAGAGAGTTTTACCTGCCCAATTAAGGAGTAGTAGCAGAAACAAAACTAGACACCAACTCTCTTGGGTAGGGTAAGGTTAGGTAGGGTAGGGTAGGGTAGGG
>VZSR01000598.1:534813-547929 GCA_013398615.1 Brachypodius melanocephalos | reverse complement strand
GAGTAGGGTTATGGTTAGGGTTAGGGTAGGCTCAGGTGTCGTAGGGTAATGTACGGTAGTGCACGGTAGGTTTTGGTAGGACAGGGTAGGGAAATGTGGGATAGGGTAGGGTAAGGTAGGGGAGGATCAAGTCGGGTAGGGTAAGGTTAGGTCTTGGAACTCCAGGCTGATGGGACAGTGAGTTTTGTAAAGTAAATGATGATTTGGCTGTCTGCAGCCTAAGGATGGATCAGGGTGGGTTTCCTTTAACCATCTGAAAAAGCAGAGGCGGTGTTGGTCCCAGAGAGGCTGACAGGTGACGCCTGTGGTGTCTGTGGTGGCACCTGTCACTGTGACAGGGCAGGTGTGGTGCCACAGAGCCTGCTTCACCCCTCCCAGGGGGAGCAGCCGGCTTCCCACAGCTGAGAACATTTTAGCACCCAAATCTCCCTCTAACGCCTCCCTGAAGTGGTGGGACAATTATCCCATAAATTGGGAAATGAATGTTCCCTGGGGCTCGGGAGTTTACCGGAGGTGTGCTCTCTTCTCCAGAGATATTCCCGCTGGCTGCCGAGGGATGCAGACGTGCTGGTGCTTTTTTCTTCGCCCCTGCCTCCCTTTCATCTGCTCCCGTGATGAATTGTAGGGGAGAACTACCCAAGCCTGTCTGTTTTGGCTTAGATCAGCTTTTCTTCTCATTCTAATTGAAGTCTTTAAGGGTGTTCAGCAGGAGCCTGTAAAAGTCGGCTGGCTCATTGCTGTTGACGCCGTGTGTTTCACGGCCGCTCGGGCCGGGACGCCGCTCCTTTGTGCCCGCAGAACAATGGCTTTGTGCCGCCCGCGCCGGCCCACAAGGGGTTAACCGCAAAATCCTGCAAGAGCTGAAAACTATGGATTGAGCAAAATCTCCCTGTCAGCTCTCTGTGATTTTGCTGAGAGCACTTGGACATGCTGGCATTGGATTTACAAATTGAAAATCATTAATAATTCTAACCAGGCTGTGATAAATCTGAGATCAGTCTCGATGAACCTGGACACCATTTCATAAATCAAAAAGATTACTTAGGAATTTTTTAAAATCTGACGTCAAAATGTCATGGTTACTAATGGTTTTTGTAGATCTCTTACAGTGATATATCATTTATCTACGCTACATCTAAAATGTGACACCAGGGCAGAAATGTGATGTCTTTAATATCATGAATACATTTTATCCCATAATAAAGGTATTAACAACTTCTTGCTGTGAATTGTACTTGAAGTTCTGTGCCTGATTTAGTGCTATTGTTATATTAACTGGTTTCCCCCCAGATCTGTGCAGACAAACTCTTGCTCACTTTGTGTGGTGGTGGGTTGAGCACTGACCAAAGCAGAGGAGGTGGTGGCTGGGTCCTGGCTGTGCACCCCAAATCCCCTCCTCCTGCCACCCAGGCACCCCAGGGAGCACAGGGTGGGCAAGTGCCAGAGCCAGAATGGAGCCAGCACACACACAGGGCTCACAGCACAGGGCTCTGCTTCATCCTGGTTCTTACAGAGTTTTCTCACTCATTTTAGACAGACCAGTCTGAGAAAAGTTTACAAGGCTTATGGAATAAAAGCCCAGCAATTGACCTCCAAAAAATACCTTTTAAACGACTCCTTTAATGGATGAATGAAGTTAATGCTAAAAAATACCACTGAAGAAGGTAAGGTGTAAACGGAGCTGCCTTGTGCCTCTGCTCTGGCTGTGGAATCAGGCAGATGTTATTCAGCACAGACTGGTTTGGGTGCTCTCCTCGGTGGAGGGGGCTTTGTGCTCTGGCATGGCTTTGTGTTTCATGCCACACGTTGTGTCAGCTGCAGCTCTCCCCAAAGCCTTGGGGTGCTGGAAACTCTGCTGGAAGCAAGTGGCAGCTGAAAGGCCAGGTCCAAACCCATCCTCAGCATCGTGAACCTGGTGTGGCACCTCACAAACCATTAAAACATCAACCCTCAGCGTCCCAAGGAGCCCTGCAAACACTGAGGACACGTGTCTCGTTTTGGATCAGCTCTTTCTGTGCTCCCAGCACACCATGAGGCTCTGCAGAGGATCCACGTCCTGGGCTGGCTCTGCTCCCGGGTGTGTTGCCTCACATGGAATCCTCAGTGCCTGCTGGCACAGGAAACACTCGTGCCAGGGATGCCGTGGCACAGCACAATGCAGCTTCCTGCAAAGGATTCTTGTATTATAAATGACTTTTGCAGATTTTGCTATAAAACGTTACATGGCTTTGGTGCATCCTTTTAAAAAATGAATGGTTCAGCTGTTAAAATTTAAAGCATTGTTCCCAGTCTCCTCCCAGAGAGCTGGGAAGGTGCTGCAGGAGCACAGAGCTGGCACTGCTCTGCCAAAGCTGAGGAGCTATCAGAGCTGAACAGGGAGTGGAGGAATTTAGAGCGAAGCTTTATGGGGAGAGATTACATTCAGAGGTGAAAAAATGGTGGTACCAAGTCTATGCAAAGCAAGTGACAAAATGTAAAAATCCTCCCTGCATTTTGAAGGAAAATATATCTTTCTTTCTGAGTGGTTCCCATGAAAAATAGGCTTTTTTATTTCCTTTTTTCATGCTAGGAAATTAATATTTGCCTTTCAAAAAGATTTGGTGAAGGTTTGCGTGAAGGTCATTAGCAATCTCGCTGGGGAATAAAGAAGGGAGTGATTGAGATCTGCATGGGCTTGGGACTCATTTGTGGCTTTGCTTTACACATAACATTTTTATTAAGAAAATAATACTTTGGGGCTGGTAATTGTGTTGCCAGCTGGGCCGGGGAGGGGAGAGGAGGAAAGCAGAGCACTGAAACCTACTATTTATGTCCCTGCTAGGTACAATTCCAGGCAGGTATATGTATGGTAAATCTCCTTGAGCTGTCCCCAAAGTCACCCTGAAGTGCTCAGCTCTTCCTGGTGTGGAGCACACTCCCCCAGGGCTGCAGGGACGTGGCAGGAGCAGGGGGCACAGAGGGTCCCATGGTGGCACAGGGGGTCCCACGGTGGCACAGAGGGTCCCACGGTGGCACAGGGGGTCCCACGGTGGCACAGGGGGTCTCACGGTGGCACAGAGAGTCCCATGGTGGCACAGGGGGTCCCACGGTGGCACAGAGGATACCACAGTGGCACAGAGGATACCACGGTGGCACAGGGTGACAGGGACACCACAGCACATGGGCAGCCAAGGTGCCAACTTTTACAACAGCTGGGGACAGCCCCACAAACCTCCATCCTCTGCAAGGGGACAAAGACTCCAGGACCTCTGGAAGCACCAGGCACGCTCTCAGCCTTTGTCTATGGGGTGGTGAGGTCACCTGTTCCTGTCACATCCAACTCCCAAAGCCCATGGTTAGGATTCAAGCTGCAAGCCCCTGGTATTCCTTCCAAGGCATCTTAAAAATTAGCATAGCACAGAGCAGATAGAATCTGAAGTTGGCTTGTAAAATCTTTTGGAAGGATCATTAAGGGTATTTCATTATCTCCATATTGCCAAGGTCAGGCTGCCCATATTTCCTCTTTAGTGCTGCGATGGGAATATGCTGCGACTGTGGTATAATAGACCAGAAAATGTCCACACTGGGAATGATGGTAAATCAATAAAAACTCATCAATATAACTCCCACTTTCCCAAGGTACTGCAAACAGCCTCAAGTTTGTAATTTACTTACGTATCTTCACCTTTTTCCCAACATTTTTTACACCAACTTCTGAACTTTTTGTCTGTGTAAAATCTTTATGAGAGACAATATATATAAGGGATAAAATGCTTTATTGAAAAGATTATTGATTTTTTTCAGCCAAGCTGCTTGTACAGCAGTTCCAGGCTGCTGTCCCAGCAGGGAGAGCTCAGTCTGAGAGGGGCTGAGGTGGGAAGAGAGCAGATTTGGACATGGCTCCCTGTGGTGCTGCTGGGGCTCACGGGTGTGCCTCAGATCCAAACTGCAACTTGGCTCTTGAGGAACCTCAGTCAAACTTCAAGCAAATGGAAGCTCAAGGGTGGTTGCTTCTCCTTCCCTCAGAACACGCTGCTTACACCTTTCTTCCTTTCTTCTTCCATTTCTCAATCTTTTTATTCACCTACTTGCCTCCTTTTTTTCTACTCTCCACTTGCCTTGGAGGAAAACAACCTAAAAAGCATAAATACACGATGTCATTTTTAGGCTGCCAAGGGGCCAAGCTCACGGTGCAGCACATCCTGCCTGGCATTTGGACGATGGCTCCTGGCCCCTCCCTGTGCCCAGAGAGCCACAATCCCCATGGGCACGGGCCCAGGGCTCACGGCAGTGGGGTCTCAGCTGGACACAGGGGAGGCTGCAGCAGCACACACCATCCATCCTGCTTTGGAGAGTGCTGAATCCTTTATTAGGAGCCAACCACTGAAATAAAACCAACCCCGTTTTATTAAAAGCCCAAAGACACAATTAGATCTCTCAGATTATGCAAATGATGTGCAGCCCTCTGACTGCTGGCAGTTTGCTGCACAGCCCTCTGTGCCGCCGTGCCTGGGAGCCCTGGCTGAGCCCCTGCCAGAGACCCTCACCCTGGTTAGGGACCCTGACCCTCTTGTGCAGCTCCAGAGCCTGCAGCCCTGATAAATATTCCACAAAATATGAACAGCCTATTTTCTCTTGCCGCTCTGACCTTTTCCCCAAGACATTAGAATGTGCTTTTTGCCAGGTACTGTGTGCATATCCCCAGGGGTCAGGGACCTACAGGGCTCCATTAACTGTCAGTGGGGTTTTTTTCTCTGATGTCAGAGTTTACCCCTAGCTAAGCTAATGCATTGAAGAGAGTCTTGGCAGGGGCAATAGACGTCGTGTCACCGAGGGCACAAAGGCCAAGGAGCGGATGGAAAAACCTGCTGGTGGAGCTTAATCAGCAAGTAAAGACCTGAAGCCAGACTGTATTCGATCAGAGAGACCCCACAGACACCTTGTGCAAACAGCAGTGGCTGCTTTCCCTCCCCTCATGCACCCTGTCACCCAGAGATGATGGCCAGAGAGCAGAGGTGCCGCTGGCAGTGCTTGCCCAGGACAGCACCCAGAGCCCCATCCCTGCAGAGAGCACCCAGCTCCCGCCTTTGGGGCTGCTTGCAGTGCTCAGGCACTCGCTGGGGAGGGGGGGGATAAGTGCCTTCTCTCATTCTGTCCTCTATTTTCTCATTTTTGACTTTTATGGTTTTTCATTTACAAGTCTAATCAGAGAGAGGCAGCAGGATGGAATAGCGCAATCATTCAACGCAGATTAACAATTGCATCAGTGGCCTACAAGTGTTTGCAGCATCCCCCAGAGCCAGCTCCTCCAGCCAGGAGAGACCCTGGGAGGAGACGGCAGGAAGGAGCTGGGAGCACAAAGCTGTGGTGAGCCCAGGTGAGCGTACCTGCCTTCCAGTGCATCCCCTGCAGGAAGTTCTCCCAGAGGCGGTGGAGACATCTCATTGCGTTTGCTTTCAAACAGGTTTAAGTGCTGCTGCCTCTGTGACCCCAGCCCAGCTCTCCCGGGTGCCACCAGCCCAGATCCACCGTGTCTGGATTCCCTGGTGCCTCCGGAGCAGGCGCAGCCCTGCTCTCACTGCACCCTGAGCTGGGCTGCTCCTGTCCCAGTGCTCCCTTGGGAATGCTCTTCACAGCTCCACAAGTGCAGCCCAGGGTTTAATCTCCAAAGCCAATTCTTTACAGGAAAGAAACAATGGAGTTAATTATATTGGTAAGAACAGACGTCACCATTGGAGTGAGCAAATGCCTGTCAGTGAGAACACCCCACCCAAACGAGGGGGAGATTTCAACCCACTGCAAAGGTAATTAAGGGTGCAATTAAGCAAAACATGAAAAACCTGTTTTGTTTTTTATTTTTTAAGTACTTGTGTAAGCCCTGTACTGAATCGAGACCTGGCAGTGGTGTCACCCTGTCCCACAGGGCTGGCACAGCACGGGGTGAGCTCCCAGCACAGCACCAGTCCCTGGGATGTGCCATTGCTGCTGGCACCTCTGCCTGTCCTGCCAGGTCACCCCGCTCTGCTCCTGACACAAATTGGCTTTTAAGCCTAACAGGCTACAGCTGGATTTTTAAGAGCAGTCTGAAGTTAAAAATAGTTGACATTTTGGAAGTGACTGCAAGGTAAAATTCAGGCTTCCACTAGGTTTATAGCCATGGGAAAGGGGTTTGACTACAGAAGTGTGCAAAACATGATTGCTGCTAAAGACCACAGCTGGAAAAATGCCACATGTTTATAACTGCTGTATACCAAATCAAATACAATAGATTTACTATCAAGTGAAGAATAGATTGGCAAACATGGTAAATCACATTCCCCCATGAAGTTTATTAAGCTTCTCCTCCTGGGAGACAGGAGGCTGAAGTGAGTGGAAATTCTGAGCCTTCCACCTTTGTCTTCCATGTAATTTTGGACTCCTGTCACCCCAAAAGGGGCAGGTGATGGTACCTGAATGCCCACAGACATGCAGCTCCATGACACAACTCCCTGCACCCAGCCCATAACTCACCAGCTTTAACCCTCCTCTGAAGTGACATCTATATAAATATTGTTAATGGCACTAACATAATGTTAAGTCAGGTTTTACTGGACTCCCTCATACACCCTTTGGATTTATTAGCTATAGGATTTGAAGTAAATTTTTATTAGCCCAAGTTAAACCCAGCTACCATGGGCTTGGCTTTTGGGCTTTCTTTACCCCATCTTTCTTCCTTTATTTGAGCTTGGGCCCCCTTTTCTCAGCCCAGTGCTTCCTCCCTCAGACCGAAACGTCCTCGGATAAATCTTACCGAATGAAATATTTATTAATTTTCCTAACCAATGTTGATCTCATAAATTACCAAGACTTTTTCATGAAATGGTTATTAACATCCATGGCTGTATGTTAATGGCTTATTGACCAAATATGGGATAATTAGACCCTAGGAGCACTGGCCACTGTGATCTATGAGAAGCAAATTTGGCCCTTATTACACCAATGACCTATTTAATATCTACTGATGAATTTAAGGTAGAATCACAGGCAGAATTTGTTTCAAGGAGCTGCCCTCCAACTAACGAGCAGAAAGATTCTTGTATAAAATCTATTGATCCAGAAAAAAAAATGAACAAAAATTGGTTTTTTTTGTAACTGATGATTAATTGGCTAAATTCTTCTTAGACTGAGATGCACCAAGAAAGCAGCACTAGCCACATACCTCCTGGGATTGACTGAACAATGAGTCCATTTGACTAGAGGGCCCTGTCTTCTATTCCAGCTTTGAAAGATTTAGGTCTTATTTTAAAGTGTGAAGATTTTCACTAATATTTTTAAAGAATTTAAACATTTATCCATGCTGCAGTGCCAGGAACAGCTGTTTAAACCTGCTGCAAATAAGTGACTTGTGCTTGGTTTCAGTTCTAAGCTGCCTGCTGCTCAAGGAGCCCCCTTCCCCATCATCTCATAATATTTTAAATCACGTTAAAGATGAGATAAAGGGAGTCCAAACAAAGCTAGAAAGGGAGAAATACAATTTGAAGCAGTTAAGCTATAGCCTCCTTGTGGGCAGGAGGCACAGGTCTGAATGCAGTTCAGGAGTTAATCTGGGATGTTTTTGTGAACACAAAAACCTCCTCAGCTGACCCAGCAAACTCTGGCACCAGGGTCCTTTGGGCTGGAAAGGCTTCCCTGGAAATGCACACACCTGGATCAGGCACAGACACAGCTCAGGCAGTGGGGAGCACTGGATTAATTAATGCTTTGGATCCAAAGAAATGCAGCTGAAGTGAGGGTAGATGTTTGGGTGGAGTGGCTGACCCTTCCCCAGCCACGGCTCCAGCTGCTGCCAGAGCCCTGCTCTGGCTGCTCCTCCCTGCTCCAGCAGCTCCTTTCCCAGCCTGGAGTGGCACAAATGAGGAGAGACTGGTTTGGCAGGTCACAGCAGAGATCCTGTAACACCACTGATGAGGGAGAGGAAACAATTTATTGCCCCAAATAAATGTTATAGTACCAATATCAGGCAGCCACCACTTCTTCTCCCACTCACTTTAAATTTTAGGTTCTGCACAACAGCTAACAGTGATTTTAAACTCCTTCTCCTGCCAGATTCAGCTTCTCTGTGAGCAGGAGTAAACCCAGAAAGAATTAACTCACTGCTGCAAGCAGAGGTGCTGCAGGTTCTTTGCTTCCTTGCCAAGATCCAGGACACTACAGCAAGGAATGTTAACCTCTGCTGCCTCTTTAAAAATTAAAAAAACCCGCCAAACAGTCTTCCCCAGCAGCTTCACCACCAAGGTGGCACAAAGCAGATCTCCCTGGGGTCAGGCCAGGCTCAGGCTCCTGGCCAAGGCTGGGCTGGGTGTGCCCCTGGGACCCCCCCAAGCCAGGAGCCCCCAGAGCTTGGACACACAGGTTACTGCAGCAGCATCACTGCAGAGAAAATCAATCAGTAATAAATCAGGAGTGCAGGAGTTGACTGCAAGGAGTAATTCACAACAGCTCTTGTACCTCTCCAATTCACTGGAGGGAGAGACTGCCTGGAGGGAGAGAGGGGAGATGTTAGCAGGTGAAACGGGAAGGAAGTTTCCCAAACTGAGCGGAGGTCAAGTCTTGGAGGCTAATGAAGGGACAGATGAGAGGGATAAAGGAAAAACACCACCAGAGCTGCTGTTCTTCCTCCCTCCACCTCTTCCTCAGCTGCAGGGGGAACGCAGGCAGCCTCCTTGACTGATGGACTTTTAACAACTCCCCCTCTCCCAGACTGGTGACCCTAGTAAGGTGAAGGTGCAGGACAAGGGATGACACTCTGTGGGGAGGAGAAAGAGAAGGAAGAGGAAGAAGAGGAAGAAGGGGAAGAAGATGTGGTGGGAGAGGAGGAGATGGCAGTGGCTGCTGAAGTCTAGCCCAGGCACAACCAAAATATCAAATGTGATGAGAGCACAACCTGTGAGCTTGCTCCAGCCCAGGTCTGATCTTCCAATGCCAAGGTCAACAAGGACTAAAAGTGTTGGAAGCTGCTCCCCAGAGCAGCACGAGGCCATCCCAGGGCCAGCCCTGCAGCCTCATCCTCACAGCTCCCAGCTGAGCATCCACCTCACGCACAGGATCCTCCCTGGAGCTGCATGACCAGCCAGCAAACACCTGCAGTTAAAAATTAAATACAGAGAAAAGAGAAACAGCTTCCTTTCCAGTATCTATTGAGTTCAAAAGGAAAATGCTGTAGATCTTCCCTGTTTCTCACAAAAATGGTGTCACTTCTGAAATGAATCACCTGGCTGTGCTGGGCGCTGCATTCCAGAGAAATTCCCTCTCCTGCCTCTCCCTGTGCCTGCCTCCTCTCCCACCCAAAACCCACTCTTGCCTCTCACGGGTGTTAGAAAGAGTAGGTGCAGATTTTAACCTCTATAACAGACACTAAAGCACATATATTTGTTTTTCTCTGTGCTGGGAAAATGTCCCCAAGGAAGCATGTTAAATTTGGGTTTTAAAAGCACCAATTTAGCTATTATGAGTTTTCTATGCTTCTTCTATTCAGGGAATGTTTGGCTTGAATACAGTACAGAGAAGAAATAAGATCAGCTCAACTGTTTTAAAGCTGATTGACACCTTGGGTTTTTTCCCTTGCAATCTGAAGTGAAAGAAAAAAAAATATAAAGGGAACCAGACACTCATTTAAAAGAAATTATTTCCTTGCCTACAGTCCCTGATCAGGGCTGCCTGTGCAGGGAGAATGAGATCTCATAAAAACCCTTTTGTGGGTTCTTTTTCACATCATTTTGGTTCAGGTTTTGGTGGCAGATGAACTGTATTTCATCCGAGTTTAAAGGAAATTCAAAGTGAAGTTAAGGAAGTTGCTGTAAATGAGAAAAAAAATTCCCAACAAACCCTTTCATTCTAGCTTAACATATCAGCCAAACCAGGAAACAGCTGTAGCAGAAATATTGTTTTTAATAATCGGAGAAAGCAGCGGAGCCGCAGCTTTTGTAGGAACAGTGACCCCCAATGGTGAGAGCGACACGGCCGGGAGGAGGAGACCCCGGGGGGCTGCGGGGGATGGGCTCCTGCACACCTGGCCAGGTGCCTGCGGCCCCCCGGGCCATCCCCCCATCCCACAGCGTCCAGCGCCCGGGCCCCTCCCCTTGGTGTGGCTCGGGGGGGCTGCGAGCCCCGGCACGGCACGGCACGGCACGGCAGGCTGTCCCTGTCCGTGTGCCCCACGGACAGAGCCCCTGTGGGGCAGGGCAGGTGGGGAACGGGGCACAGGGAAATCCCACCATGTCCCTGTCCCCCAGCCCCCGGCAGGGTCAGGGGGCCACGGGAGCTCATGGCCGCTGTGGGGTGGCTCTGGGGGGTCTGCAGGAGGCCACCCCAGCCCGGGGTCCGGCGGTGTCCGGGGCAGGGTCCCCGCCGATGGTGGGACGGAGCAGCCGCTCCTGGGGACACGGAGATGGCAGCGCCGCTTCTCCAGGCCGGGCACACACAGGGGCATTCTGCACTCTCCCAGCCCCTGCTGGGTGTCCGGCCTGGGGGGCTGCAAGGGCAGGGAGGGGGTGTCACCTGCCAGGGAAGGGGACAGGGCCACCGTGGCCGTGCCGGGAGCCGCGGGCTCTGTCTGCCTCTGCTGGAAGCGCCTGGCGCGGGAGGTGCGAGATATTCCTTTTCTTTCTGGTCAGTACTCACGGTCTCGTGGTTGAATGGTTTGTTTATCCTGACAGAATGTCACCCGGCTTGGCTTTGATTTTGTAAATAATCCACCTCCAGCTATGAATGCTCTCACTCCAAGATCGCTGTAACTTCCTCACGGCCGCGGGGCACGCCGTGATTTCACGATGGTTAAGGGGAGATGAAAGGGGCTTTGCCCTTGTCCTTCTCCCTCATTTTGAGGAGTAAAGTTTAAGCTTTCCCGGAGAAAATTTGTAAAAATGTGAGAAGACAGTAGAGACCAAATAATTATCCATAATCAATACAGTTAAAGTCAATGGACTCTGCGTGTCCTCTTCTAATAGACTTTGTTCTGGGCTGTACCTTGACAGTTTATTTAGAAATATGAACTTGGTAAGGAATGGCTATTTGACTATGTAATCTTGTTAAACTCATAAATTCAGTTGGTCTGAAGTCTGTATCATTGAAGTCAGCTGGAACTAAATGTTTTGATAGCTAAAAAATGGTTCATTGAAGAAAATTCTGAAATAATGGGACTAATAAGTTGCCAAAAGAACTGTTTATGAGTGCCTAAGTGAAGTTATCATAAGGCAAGGGGAAAAATTTTTGACCCATATCTTAAATTCTTGCTTAGTCAAGTTATGCAGGCAAATAGATTGTAAAATGGGACATGTTTATAAAATAAAGCTGATTAGTGATGTTGGTGTCTTATACAACCTACATCCAGCATTAAATCAGATTAATTTATAGGTGATTTTGTTGATGAGCACAAACTGATGCTCCCATGGTGTGAATTTCAATAACTTGCTTTCCTCTTTGGAATCCATAATTCTATTATTTGAGACACTTCATTGTTATAGATAACACATTTTAAGTGTTATTATTTATGCTGTTTCATCTTGTCACTTAGGTTCTTGCTCAAGTTCATTAATGTATTGTGCTCCTCTCTGTACAAGAGGGTGCAGGGAGAGCAATTGATTTTAAGTCCCAGTAATGACTGATGATATCACACGTGTTTACCACTGTGACACCATGGATGAGATGCTAATGCTGCACAGATAACCATGATGTCATTTCATGCAATTAAACACTTAATATACAGCAGGTAATGATTTGGTAAGCTTGGCACATGCAAGCAGTGGCTTTTAATCTTATTAACAGGGGTAGGATGACGCCACAAGTGATATACACATACCCAGTCTGTATCAATAAAAACCTCCTTTACAGGCCTGGGTCGTTCTGCTGGGATAGGATGGAGGTGCCAAAACTCTGTCCTGGGCAGCTTTTGTAGGATCTAGGAAGGGCTGTCAGATTCAGAGCAGCCTGAAAGCAAACAAGTGAAGGGTTCCTGATGTACCTGCCACACCCTGAGCTCTCCCCCCAGGCTGCAGATGCAGCAGAGGGGAGGTTGCTCAGGGCAGGCACAGGCACAGGCACAGGCTGCTCCCTGGAGCCACTGAGCACTGGGGTTCTCATCGCCCAGGGTCCCACGGCCTTCTCTGAACCTCTCTGGCCCTTCTTGTGGCTACTGAGCACCTGGCTGTGGCCACTGCTAGATGATCAATCACCACAGCCACGCTGTTGATGAAGGAGGAGTGTGTCCTGCTCTTTGGGGCCATGTGTCCCCAAACTGCCCTCTGCCCTGCAGGACCTGCTGCAGTCCTTCCCCAGAGCCCCTGCCCCTCTGTGCAGCTCTGCCCTCCCTCCCTGCAGACGCTTTCCATGGCCAGGAGCACTCGGTGCTCTCCTCAGCTCCACAGATGCAGCAGCAAATGGTATCCTTCCACAATAGTCAATATTTCCCAGCTTTGACAGATTAGCCAGAGTAATCACAGATTTTATGTGGCACAATTAACATATCTTTTCTTTACAGCTATTGCACGTGAATTTGTCTGTGCTGAGCAAGGTCACGCTGTGCTCCAGGCCAGCAGCATCCCCAGGGCAGCTCCCAGACCTGCACCGTGGCCAGTGGCTGCTCACCCAGTGGCAGCAGCAGCCCCACGGTGAGTTCACTGTGGCACCAGCTTCCCCAGCTCCTGCAGAAGGACCATCTCTTCCCAATGTTTTGTCATTTGGAGGAGACAGGCGTGGATTTTAAGGCCTGATCATTGTACTGCTGGAAAACTGGGAATTTCAAGTCAAAAAGAGAATGGGCTGGGCACCGAGGAATGCCCAAGGCACCATCACAGTGGGCATGGTGTGAGTGGGACTTGTGTTAACCAGCACATGACATCACGGAGCAAAGAGCACAGAGGACAAGATTCCCAAAGCCCTCCCCAGGTGCTGAAATAAAATACTTGGCTTTGCAAATGGAACAAAGCAACACAATTTCTGGATTCTCACAATTTTTGGAGAGGCGCTTGCTGCTGGAGATGTTGCCGGTGAAGGTGGAGGTGAGGCAGCCCAGCAGGACGGGCTGCACAGAGCCCATCGTGTTCAGCCCCCCGTGCTGGGTCCCTGCGGGTGCCCGGCCCCCTCTCCCTCCTGCCGGCGGTG
>VZSR01000598.1:513573-530402 GCA_013398615.1 Brachypodius melanocephalos | reverse complement strand
TCATCTCCCACAGCTCCCGCAGCTGGGCTGGGCCGCCACACAAAATCCATCTATAGATCCATCTATAGATCCATCTATAGATCCATCTATAGATCCATCAATAAATCCATCCATAGATCCATCCATAGATCCATCCACAGATCCATCCACAGATCCATCCATAGATCCATCCATAGATCCATCCATAGATCCGTGCCCCCCCCGGCTCTGCAGGGGCTGCCCAGCAGCTCTGGGGAGGGGGCGGCGTGCGGGCAGCCTGCCCGGAGCGGGAGGGGCGGCAGCACGCCAGGGATCTCCCCAGCGCGCCCGGCCTTTTCAGGGAAGATTTAGAAGGACTCTGGAATCTGCAAATTCTAAAGAGCTGACGGAGACAGTTATTAAGGGCTGGTGGGTGATGGCTGCTCGCAGTGTTATTAAAGTGCTAAAAGATTATGTCTGTGATAGCTCTGTGCTTACAGTGTCCTTCATGGCCACTTCCACAGGGACAGAGGCAAGGAGAAAGGCAGAGGATCGATAAAAGGATATTACCGCTGGGCCAATCCCAATAATAAGAGAGGTGATATATACACACCATTTAAATTGTCCAACACATTTAATGTTCATTAACACTAATTTTCACAGTGCTGGTGTTTAATGTATTATTGCAATGAAATTAATAAAAAAATACCCCACAGGAAATATAATTTAACTGTTTATAAACTTACCTTTTGATTGCCAATTTCCTGCCGAGCTCTGCTCCTGCATCAGCTTTTGCAGGAAATTGTTGCCACAACAGCTGGGGGCCAGGGCTGGGGGTCCCTGGAGCCCTGCACCCACAGCCTGGGCATGGCACAGACCACCACGACCTGGCAGAAATGCCTGGGAGAACCAGGGGCCCTTATGCCATTTTTCCTCCTTTTATCTTTCCACCCTTTTTAGTAACCTCCTTCACAATCCTCCCTTCTTCTTCTCCTTCAGAACTTCCTCAGCATCACATGGATGAATGTTCAGTACCCTCGTGAAAATCTTGATTTCAAATGGGTTTGGTGTATGGGCATTTTTCACATAAAAGAGAAAAAAATCACCATGCAATAGTTTTGTTATTCTGCAGTAACTACTGGGGAATTACGTATTTATTTATCTCTTACGAAGCACAGGGAAATTGTATTTGGCCACAGTGTATAAATTGTGGCATAATTACCGTAAAATTTATAGTTTTTATACTTCCAACAAGTTAGCTTTTAAATCACACAACCCCATGTAAATACTTTAAAATTATTCAGTAATTACTTATTTACATTGTAATTAAAATAAGTAATTAGCATACATTTACAGAGGATTTACATACTTATTTGTGAAAATAGTTCCTTGGCAGATGCAAAAAGAAATCTTCGGCTGATCATAAAAAAAGTAGAAAATATATGTGAGTACGAAAGGAGCCGTGGTGGCGGTGTGACAGCAGGGGCTGTGGGTGCAGGGTGTGCCCATGGGGTGGGCTCTGAGCCAGCCCTCCACGATCGGGAGCGGAGCAGGATCAAAGGAGCAGGTGCCCAGGGTGAGCAGGAGCCGCTGTCCCCTGGGGGATCCCGAGCAGGCGGTGCTGGCCCAGCGCCCCTCGCAGGGACCGTCCCCATGTCCCCAGCCCGGCCCGTGTCCCTGGGGCTGCTCCGGGCCCCCTCGGGCACCCGCCTGTGCCCGCAGGGCTGAGCTGTGCCCGGGCTGGCACTGCCCCTGCTCCTGGGAAGGTCTGGAGCTGCTCCGGAGCGGCAGCCGAGCTCTTAGAAAGAGAGCTGGCCTGGAGCAGGGCTGTCCTGGAGCCAAACACGGCCCTGGAAAAGGCGAGCAGAGCGGGAGGGCTCGGCGGGCAGGATTAGCAAACCATCCACGGAGGATCCGCAGGGCTGTGTACTTACCGTGCGTGCATTCCAGCTAAACAAGACAAATCTGGCTGATGATTGTGTCTAACTAGGAAGAATGATTGAAGGTCCGTGCCCTCGGCTGTAAGGATAACACAAATGATGATTGCTTTGAGGCAGGAGCTCCCAGGCCAGAGCCAGCAGGCACAGCCAGCAGCGAGCTCTGGCACAGCCACCCACAGAGGGGACCCCGGGGTGGCCCTGCAGGACGGACCCCAGAGTGCCACCCTCCAAACGGGACCCCTGGGTGGCCACCCAGCACTGCTGTCAGGCACTTTGCTGTGGCACAGCCCTGGCCAATTCCCTGACTGACAGCACTCTGGGCAAGCACTTGTCCCAGCACAGCAGGTTTGCACCTGCTGGAGTTCCTGGGAAAAGGGGCCCGTCCCTAGGGAGATTTTCCATGAGATGGAGTTTGGGCTGATGTTCAGGGAATGAAGGGTTCCAGCAGGCAGACTAATGCTCCACAATGAGCAAGACCTCATAGCTGGAACCGTGTTTGCCACATTCAGCCAGTGCAGAAATCCCTTCCTGGGGAGACAACACGATGTGGGCACAAAGGAGCAGCCAGAGCCGTGGCTCTGCTGTGGAATTCACTCCCTCCCCAGAGCACTTGGCTGGGCTGTTATCACATGTGCTGTATTATTGAATTTCTCCAAAGTCTCCCTTTATCCTTATTAATGCTGTGAAAGTTGTAGCAAGGAGTGATATGATCTAACATTGGATAAAATCACAATTTGTCCTTCTTCTTGGTGTAAATGTAACAGGGCTTAACTGTACAAACAAATAAGCCTAAATAGAAACATTTGCGATGATAAATGGGCAAGGAGAGCACTCGCTGCAAGGTGAGAGATGACAGTGCCTGTGAACAGAATGGAGAATCTCGCTGCTTCAGGGTCAATCTCAGGCAGCCTCAAGGTCAGCTCTGCCGGCTCTCCCTCCTCCTCCTCCTCCCTGTGGTGGTGGCAGCCATCCCCACATCTCTGGCTCCCAGCTGCAGTTCCTGGGGTGCTGCAGAGAGCACAGCCGGGGTGGTTGGGCTGTGCCACGTTCTGGGCACACTTCAGTCCTGGAGCTGCTGGGCAGGTGCTGGTGGGACTCAGCCGGTTCACCATGGAGAGGGCTGAGATGTGGCGTTCTTATTTTGGTGCTTGCCTTGTGCAGACAAGGGCGAGTGCAGGGAGAATGGCGCTGTCGGTGCCGGCAGTGCCCGCTGGCAGGGCGGGCAGAGTGTCCCGGCTGAGCTGGGCTGTGGGCACAGGGCTGTCCCCTCTGTCCCGTCAGTGTAATGAGGCCCCGTGTGGATATTGATAGGACAGGACGAAAGGCCAAGGTGCAGTGAGGACAGCAATCCGCAGGTCTCAGTCCATTTGTTTTTCACACCAAATCCATCACGGTAATGGGTCACCTTTCGGTGGCAGCTGATGATTACCTGCTTACCGGGCAGGTGGGCGGCGGGCCGGGCCGGCAGGGACGGGCTGGGGGCGCTGCTGCCGCCCCCCGGGATTTATGGCAGCTCAGCGCCGCACGTTTCTCTGATAGATCAAGTGGATTGGAGTTTATTTGGGTCACAGTGACCGGTGGTGTTTGCTGTGACAAAAGACTGAGGGGGAGAGCTGTGGGGAGCTGCCTGGACACCTGCGGTGTGGGAGGAAGGGGAGCTGGGCTGCCTTCACTGCCGCTGCCCCGTGCTCGTCCCTGACTGACCCTCCTGGGGCACCCGGTGCAGGGAAGGTGTGGGGGGTTCTTCTGCCACGGCACGCTCTCCCCAGTACCCTTCATCCCAGGGCTGCAGCCCTCGGTGTCCACCCTCCTCCTCTGCCGGCAGCCCGGGGCACAGGAACATTGAACATCTGCCTTGGGCAGCAGCTCTGGAGCTGTTGGCAGCGCCGCGGGAGGCAGGGCTGAGCCCCCGGGGTGTCAGCCCGGCAGCTGCCTCCAGCGCTGCTGAGAGGAAAAATGTTCGTTCTGCAGCGTCCTGCTCACACATGTTCCTGTTTAATATTCATGCACCAAAATGAGACAAGTGCTTAATGAGATCAGCCACGAGTTTCATTTGAACTCTGCCAGCAAAGGAGTCCTAAAAATTGCTCTGCAGTGGATGTGCTAAAAAGTTTAATACTCGCAGGCTGATGACCTCCACGGGGGCCTCGGTGAGGCGGCCACGCTGCTCCCACCCGGGGAGGAGAGGGAGCTGGAAATTAGAACTTATTAAAACCTGTCCCCCTATGTGCTTCAGTGGAGGTGTGAGCGGGCTCAGTGGGATCACGGGGAAGGCACAGGCTGCTCTGCAGTTCCCATGCTCTCCTTTCAGGTGGACGCTATCAGGGAACACACGGACAGCAGCTAAACAATGCTCATTATTTCCATGCATAGGAAATCCCAGCCTCAGAAGACAGAGCTAAATCTCCCAACATCTTAAGGGATAGAAGCCATCTGTGATAAGGAGGGTTGCCTTTCAGAGATAAGGAAAAAAAAATTGAAACATATTATACATAAATGGCTTCAGGCAATGAATCATTCCGCAGCATCCTCGCCGTTGGATTGTGGTCATCACAAAGAAAATAGTAATAATGATAGTAACAATAATTAATACTGTGGGTGCTTTGTGCTGCTGCTGGCTGGAGGGCCCTCAGCCAGATCCCAGACACTAGGCCAGGAACAGTAAACATCCATTTATGGTAATTTTATTTGAACTCTTGAGAATACGTCCCACACCACTATGATTTGATGGCTTATTAAACCCTGCAGGGTACCTTCTCAGGATGGGAGTGCTAGGAGCAGTCGGAGGGAGAGAGAGAGCCATCAGCAGGGACCAGCATCATTTCCCTCCTAATTAAAAGTCAAAATGTCATCTAGGTTTTTGTATTGTAATTGCAATGGTCATTGCAAAGACACCATGAAATCTGACTGCATTAGCACTTCTTTGGGGGGAGGTCTGCTGGATGAAGATGTATTGAAGGCTTCGTCCTGGCGTTCTTCTTGTACAAGTCCAGGCTTTAAGTGCAGTAAATGAGCCCCCTGCCAAGAGCTCACCTCACCTCTGGGCCCCCCTCCCCCAACTATATCAGGGGACTTGAATGGAAAAAAAAAATCATACATTCCAACCCTAAATGATACCAGTAAGTTTGTGCAAGCTTATGTAAATCACACAAAAAGTGACAAGTTTTCCTATTAAAAGATAATTGTAATCAGGGTGCTGGACGTGCGGTGCACTGATGATTGGAGATAGACGGGCAGCGTGAAAAGATGGATCGTTTTAATTTGCACCAATTAAATTGAAGTTCATGGGATCATCTTCTTCAATCTTCATGAATACTTTATTTTCTGGCTGCTATGGAGCTATTAAAAAGAATGATTGAGCCAAGAGCTAGGCATAGTATATTTTATGAAATATCACCTTTAAAGAATTTGAGTGCGCCATTTTCATAATGAGTTTTCTAGTACCTAATACCCTTCTATATTACTACATTTTTAAAGTGGATTGATCTGGAAAGTGCAGAAAGTGCAGGTAATGATACATTTTGCTAGGATAAGGTGGCTGATAATGTATCATGTTACTGCTCTGAGAATAATAGATTGCCTTGTGTTTGAGATGTGGCATTCTTATTTTGGTGCTTGCCTTGTGCAGACAAGGGGAGTCCTCTCTGTCTCTGGAAAAAAAATGTTTAATTGTTTGTGCAATTTCCTTCTTGTTTCTTCTTTGTCTTTTCTGTATGGTTGGTGACCTCAGAAACAGATTTCTGAGGTTTGAGGGAGGCTGTTCTCAGGTATGCATTTGTCTTGATGGATGTTGTTAGAAGAGAACAGCATGTAGGAGACAACACACTATGGGAGATAAAGAAATACACAACCCTATATTATTTACCAGTGCCTCACATCCTCTTCCCAAGAGAAATGAGTGATGATAGCTTCAAAGGGATAAGTCAATGAGAAGGGTGGTCATCTCTCACTCACAACTGCCAAAAAGACCCCAAGTCTCACTATTTCATGCACAGACAAATCAAAACCTTAATGGGAAATGGGAGATGCTCAGCTGTGTGCCAGACTGGAGCCTGCCCCGTGGTTCTCAGCCAGCTTTTGTGACTGTAAAGCCCGGGAATCCCTCCTGAGCAGCCCCTGGCCCCGGGGCTGTGCTGCCCTTGCCCAGCACTCCCCGACTGAGCTGGAGCTGCCTGCAGCTCTGGGCACTGATGTCTGCCTGGCAAAACTGGCCAGAAACTCCTGAGCACAGGGAAAGCCCAGAGTATCTGTAGAGTGACTGCTCTCACACAGGTAAAGAACTCTGAAGGTGGGCAAAGCGTGAACAAAGCCAGAGGAGCCCACAGTCGCTTCAGTGCCTGCAGGATCAGCTGCTGGGCTGCAGCTCCCGAAGGAAGCGTGAGGTGCCAGCCTCGGAGGAGTCTCTAACTGGGCCAGCAGAGGGGGGACTGCCCAGCCCAGAGAGCCCCAGGAGCCGGGAAGGGCGTCCCCGGGGTGGTGCTGCTCACAGCCGCTGCTCCCAATTCCCAGGGGCGCATCCCCAGCTCCGCGAGTCACAGCAACACGATGCCGTCTCTCTCTACATAGGCTTAAGCAACAGCAATCATAATTAACCCTGCTAATTAATCAGGGCATAACATATTAATTGCCAGCACACGAGGCTCCAATTGAGCAGGTGCTGTGTGGGTCTCTAATAGGATAATGAAGTGACGAGCGGTGCCACGTGCAGCACAGCGAGCGTCACTGGGGGACACGGGCTTGGCAAGCCCCGCTCTCGGCACAGCTCCTGCCCTCGGTGCCCGTGGAATCTGGGCCACAGCGGGGGAGTGACAGAAGGGGAGGTGGGAAGGTGGGGCCAGGTCGGCCAGGAGGGATGCTGCCCACTCTGCCAGGGCACTGGCATCAGCGTGGGCACCCAGGGGTGGCTCCGGGCAGTGTAAAGCCAGGCCAGCCTCTCCCCGTGCTCAGCTCCTGGCACAAGAGCTCTCTCACTCTGCCCCAGGCACACCCCGCACTTCGTCCCTCGTTCCCCGCGACAGCGGTGGAAGCTGCAGGGATGGGGGTCCTGCCCCTGCCCCGGAGACCCGGCAGCTTTTGCGATGCTTCTGCTCTGCACAGACACAGGTCTGGCCTCAGTCGTGCTCTCGGTTTTCTCTGCATTTTGTTCCTCACGGATGCAGGTACTGCCGTGCCTTCGCACCAGCTGACTGAGCAGGTCTTTATAAATTTAATCTTTGTCTGGACTTGGCAGCACGGCGCAGTGCAGCTCCAGCCTGGATGCAGAGCTCACAGCAGCAAGAATAAGGTCTGCTGGCTCTGGTGGGGACCGTCCCAGTGCCACACAGCCCAGATGAGGAGATGTTTGCCGTGGCCAGGGAGCTCCTCACCAGAGGAAGGGTGTGCCGGCTGTCCTGGCTCCTTATCAGGACCAGCCAGGAGCCACCCTCAGCTCCCTCCACCTGCACATCCTTAGTATTTAAACCATTTCATTTAGGGCAAGAACATTCACTGGGATTGCACAGGACCCTCTGTGATCTGCTTCACCGTTGTTTAGTCTAATTGTCCTAAAATTGGCAATAGATTAAAAGAAAATAATTATCCCTAATTATGTCAATTAAATGGCTAATTCATTAACGAGCTTAACATCCTCTACTTGGACCATCTCTGCTAGGCAAGATTGTGCTTCCAAGAGGAGACGCCAGGCGCTTGCTGCATCCTGTGTAGACGCAGTTGCAGCGTGTTTAGCGTGAGCTGCAGGAACAAAATCCCCTCATTATTCAGATGACAGAACAAAACTATAAATAGTGGATCGCAATTAAAATCAGAACAATTGCTTTTTATCCATTATGCTGCCTTTTGCACAATAGCAGCCTATAAAAGGAAAAAGCACCGTCCTTTTAGATCTCTCTCTCTCTCCCTCTCTCTCTCCCCTTATCCAGAACTGTAGCTGGCTTGCTAATTAGGAGGCTTTTGAATTAGATTATTTGCATGTCTGAACAGGGCTAGGGTATTAAACATCCCCGAGGACATACTATAATAACCTCTTCAGTGGCTTTTAGGATCCCTAAGGAACCGGGAACTCTGAAAAAACCTCCAAAAGGAGGGAAAGTGCATAACGATTTCATCCAATTAGGTATGGATTAGTCGGCTTGGTGTCTTTGAATCCTGCTCGCCGGGAGAAGGTGTTCTCCTCCAGGAACATTTGACAAAATCATCAGGGAAATTATAATGCAGTACCTAAATGAAATCGCAATACCTTAGTTTTTCCTCCAAGAAAAAATAAACTACAAAATCAATACAGTGGTGTATAAAGCAAAAAGAAATGCACCAGTCACTTTATTGCCTGGCTGCGAGCACAGCCCTGTGTTTATAGCATCCATGAGCGACTGTCAAAGTCAGGCTCCAAAGGACAAAGCTGCTGCTGCTGCTGGGATTGGCTACAGCTGATTTTAATTTTTAAATACCATTGGTATTATCCTCTTCCTAATGGCTTTCCACACTCTCCCAGTTTTAAGAAATCAGAAGCCCATTTATATTTAACAAGACAATTAAGCTGCCCGAGCTCTCCAAGTGCAGCAGTGGTCTGCAGGGTGGGACTGGGCAAACTGGGCAAACTGGGCCTGTGCTGGGCAGGTCCTTGAGCCCCCCTGAACCCCCACAGCCCCCACCCTATGGCCAGAGCTGCCCCACGGCAGGGGCACTGGGGGATGGCAGATGGAGCAAGGCACGAGGAATGAGGAGAGGGAGGAACGGGGTTTGCATTGATTTTCCTCCTTTTACCTTTTTTTTTTTTTTCCTAAGTGCTGAGATCTAATTTGGAGGCAGTGGAACTCGAGCTTCATGAGAAGTATGATTATTATAAACTGCCTGTGGAGGTGAGCCATGCTTATAAGACTGCAGGGACCACTCAGTGTCACCTCTCCACAGTGCATCCCACTGCCTGGATTGGAAACCTGAGCATTGGTGTCTAATTGGAATGGATTTCCAGAACAGCAATAAGAGAAACTATCTAGAAAAGTAAACATGTAGCATTAAGCTTTATAAATCCTAAAACATGTGGATAAAATCGCCTGTGCTGGTGCTGTGCAGTTTGGGCTTGGGTTTGCACACCTGAAGCCACTGTGTTCAAGCACCACTGCCACAGCCTCTCCTTGCACTCCCTGTGCCCCGAGGGGATCGCTCTGGGGGTCTCTGATTGCCTCCCCCTCCCCACAGCAATCCCCTGGGGCACAGGGAGTGGAGGTCCCTCCCCTGGCTGGGCCACCAGTGTTCAGCTGAGGGCTCTTGTTGTCTCTCTGTGAGGACCACCCCTCCGTTCCATGTGAAAACCTCATCCTTATACTTTGAATTTTCATCTTTGAACTCCCATCGGTGTCCCCTGCTCCTGTGCTGGGGAGGGCAGTGAGGGCAGCCCCTGGTTTTGCCTGTCCTGATCACACCCACCATCATCTCACACTCTTCTGACGAGCTCCCAAGAGCCTGGGTCGTTTCTTCCCAGCTCAGTCCATCCCTCCAGAGCCACCCTTTGCACACCAGCACAGTTTGCTCCCACGGCATCCTCAGGAGCTCCAGCAGCCAGGTTAATATTTTCTCTTCTCGTTGCCATCCTCTGAGCCCCTGAGATCTCATTTGCCATTTGGCTCTGAGCAGGGTTGTCCAAGGTCTCTGCAGTGACCAGCTTTCCAGATTGCTCAGTCACGTGCTGGGGAAGTTCTGGGGTTTGGGGCGTTCGTATTTATCACCATCAGCCTTCATTAACTATCGCTCATCCTTCTGCCTCGGCCAAATTTCTCAGAATTTCTTTCATCTTTTCTGAATTTAACTAATCTATACCCCTGCTTCCTTTTCCAGGTCATTAATTAATACATTAATGCCATTAGATTGAGTGTGTAACCATGTAGCACACTGCTAGTGACCCTTCACACTGACTATCTCCCACTTTTGTTTTCTTCCTCTTAGTCCAGCTTATTGATTCATAATGTTACTGTATCTTTTACCCCCATTTTCATCTTGTTTCCTAAGAAATTCTGTGGGAAGACCTCATTAAAAGCCTTTTGAAAGTCTAAAAATATGTCAAGATATTCTCTTTTATCCATTTATATATTGGTAGGTTCAAAGTATTCTAACAGATTAATGAGACATGATTTTCCACAGCAGAAACTGTGTTGATTGGATGTGATCTTCAAGGTATTTTATCATTCTATATTTAATAAATGTTTAAACCGTTTTGCCAGATACCTGTGCGAAGCTGAATAGTGTCTAATATCCTGGATCACACTTAGAGTCTTTTAAAAATGTATAATATACAGATAAAACCCCTCTGCTTTTCTTCCAGTAAGGGAAAACAGTGCAAATATTGCTGCTGTGTTCAAGTGTTTCCTTAAACGCTGTGAGTATCTCAATATGTGGCCTTTTATTTCCTCTCAGATCAGCTCTAGGAGGAGACACCATGGGTATGTGAATAAGCTGTACATTTGTTTTCTCCCCTATGCACACAGGCTGCAGTCCCAGGTGGATCCCTGCCCCACAGCCAGGCTGGAGGCAGACAGCATCCCCCAGGTGACCTCCTCTTTCCCACCAGGCTGCTTCACTCAGCTCCTCTCTGCAGAGCCACCATTTCAACTTTGGGACCTTCCAGTTCCTTGGAGTTCTTCCATTTTTCCAAGAGTTTTTATAAGAAATCTCTAGCATCCCACCTATTATTATTTCACTCTACAGATTAGCTTGTCAAAATTCGAAGATTGAAACTATAAACCAGTTTTTTTCTTCCCTGTTGGAGAACAGTTAATTTCTTTAGAATGAATACCCTCTTAATTGCAACCCACTGCTCATTAGAAAACAAATTACTGGGGAATTATCTGTCCTTTCTGTTGCTTATGTCTCTGCTTTACAAAACCAGGAACTTCTCAGCCAGCTCCCTGCAGGCTCGGCCCTTCCCAGCACAGGGACAGCCACTGGTGGCAGAGGTGACTCTGGTGGGACATCTGTGCCACCCCTGGCACAGGCTGTGGCATCGTCTGCAGGTGATGCTGTTCCTGCTCCAGGCAAAGGGAGGAGCTGAGGAGATTGCCAGGGAGCTTTTGAGCTGAGATAATTTTGAGACAACCCCAAAGAGCAGCTCCAGGGTTCCCCACCAGCACTGCCTCCCCCCCTGCACCACAAAGAATAATTTCTGCATTTGTCCCAATTCTGTTTTCAGCTGTAGAAACAACCAAGACTGAGCCCAGCTCCGTCTACAGCCAGAGCATTTGTGAAAATGAGGTGTCAGAGCCTGTGTGTGCTGTGTACCCCCGAGCTCAGAACACCCCAGTACTGCCCCAAAATGCTGACATAAATGGAATCCAAGACAGGCCTGTTAAATGGGGGAGCAGGAGATTAAGAAAGGAAGGAAGAATGAAAGTTCCCTGCAGCCTAATCACATCTCTTAGGGGAATTCCTGCACCAACCCAGCCGTGAAGCTGGCACAAATCGATGTGGCCCAGGGGATCAACATTTTACATATATATATAAAAAATTGTAAACATCTTTTATGTATGCAATGTAATAACTACACTCAGCATCATGGGCTCTAAAAGCAAATGTTATGGGCAGTTGTATTGCAATAAAGTGGTTAAATGGGAAAGCTTTGAAGGGCTGATAATTTGTACTCTTTTCTTCACCGAACCAACTTATTCTTGTCTGAGAATGACAAATTCAAACACACTTCTGTAGGAAGAAATTTTCATTTATCAGGATATTTCCCCATATTCTTTCCATTTCCTGCACTTTTCAAGTTCAAAAAGAAGTTGGTTACAGGCTTGATAATGTAAGTGGGGTGTAGATGTAGGTCAGGCAACAAAAGACTCCCAGGTTGGGGTCCCAGAGCCTGCAGCAGCAGAGCCTGGGGTCCATCAGTGGGATGTCAGGGTCAAGCCTGGCTGGACTGATCAGCTGCACCCTGGAGCCTTCCCCAGCCTGGTTTGGGGTGCTGCTGCTAGAATGGCCCCCAAAACCATTGGGCTTGATTCTGCACGTCTGGTGGCTGTAAAATACTGCCCGTGAAAATATAAATTAATATTTTAAAAAATTATTAACTGATAAAATTAACAATCAAATATTATTTCTGACTCACCGATAAAGCCTGGGATGCAGGTTGGCACCGTGCCACGCTAATTAAGCACTGTGGGAGAATTCCCCAGGGCCATGTCCCTGCTCCTTCTGGACTGAAAATCAAAGCAAAGCTCTGGGCCTGCTGCACTAAATGAACAGTAAATAACACATTCTCTGCCTTTAATTATTTAACAAGCACGGCAGTAACCCAGGATGGTGTAAAACACGTACCAAAACACTGTATGGGAATGCAGCCCTGTTGCAGGTGTGTTTGTTGCACTGGAGACACAAGTTCTCACCTTACTTAAGGGGGCAGCAGCTCTGTCCTGGCTGTGTGTTCTCAAACCAGCAGCTCTGCCCAATCCTTCCCTGACTGCACAAGGGAAGTTACTGCTCAGCACTGAGTGTGCTTCATGTACAAAACCCCCAGTTGTGATGAATTGGAAGGGAAAGCTTCCCAATGTTACAGACTTTAGAAATGTTTATTAACAGTTTGGTAATACTGTACACGGAGGCTTCACGCTCCTCCAATGACTCCTTAGCTGGGAGCAGAATATTTCACCCCGTTTGCTTTTAATCCCTTGCATTTATCTTGCCTGAGTGTCTCCACTGGATATTGTTTACTCTTTGGATTAGTAAACTCAGAATTAATTCCACTGTTTATTGCTGAAAGTGGCAGTAAATCCAGCACCAGGGAGAGCCAGGAATCTGCTTAGCTGTGCTGCCTGACCCTTTCACGGGCAATAAAAACACCTCCCTGCATGGGGGGACAGAGCAGTTGGAGGCAGAGCCCATGTCATTGGGGTATGGGCATGTACAGGAGCCTGTGCTCAGCCCTTCTTTTCATCAGGAATTATAGATGCTGTAGGAATCTTGGTGTCTCCCAAGGGAAAATGAAAGGATAAAGAAAGCCCTGCCTGCAAGCCAGCCTGTCCTGGTGTCCCAGCCCGTCTCAGTGTCCCAGTGCTCAGCAGCAAGGAGCAGGGGCCAAACCCAACCTTCAGCACAACCCGAGGCTCTACTTGCTCTGGAATCCTGGTGCTTCAGGCAGGGAGGAGGCAGTGAGGGTTAAAGCACGGTGCCTGTCTGCTCCCCAGTTCCCTGCCTGGCTGTTTTTCCCTGCTATTAAATCAGCGCAGAGGAATGTGGGGCCAGGAGCTGAGCGGGGGTGGTTGGAAAGGTTACCTAAGTGAACCACGCAATTTTTTTCCCTCAACTTTGTTCCATCTTAAGGTAAAAGGTTCATGCAGAGGGCTATAAATTCCTGTCACATTTTGTTGTAATCTCTCTATGGTTTTATTACTTAAAATGCTGCACTCTCGAGACGGGGAATTTTCCAGGGGTTTGAGGCTGACACGGAGCCACATTTATATTGTGCTGAAGCTCCTCTGGAGTCTCCTTGAGACATGTGGCCGGCAAGCCCGGCATGAAGGCCTTATCAGTCACTCCAGCATGGAGTCAGCCCATGAATTATACGGGGATGGAGGTGGCTGTGCGAGAGCGGGATTGCGGGCCGCCGGGTGACAATAAACATGTCCCGGGAATGTGTCCTCCATCACTCAAGTTCAGATAGCAGATCTGGACCTTAACTACAGCTCCCCATCTCTAAATCTCCCTGTGACCTGAGCGGGAGATGGAGGTGAGTCTCAAGGATATCTGTCTGCAGGGGACTCGCAGAGGGAGTTTCCATCTGGCTGCAGCAGCACCGCTCCCAGCGCTGCTCCAGCGGCTCCCAGCACTGCCACACCACAGCAGACTGGGGCTCTGGCCATGGACTGGGATATCCTCTGTCCCAGGGACAGTGGGACAGAGCATGGGAGCCCTGCAAAACCTCCCCGTGCTGGCAGAAGGTGTGAAGCATCTCCTCATGGCTTTTGTCTCCATGAAAGCGCGTGAGGAATGCAATGGGGGATGCACAGGTGAGGACCCACAAGCTCACCCAGGTGAGCAGCACATGGACAGGCAGAACAGGGCTCTTCTGCAGCTCAAGGATACCCCAGAGGGAATTCTTCTTCATCCTGAACTCCCTGTGCCAAGTCCAAGGATGAATCCCCTGCAGTGTCCCGGTGCTGATCTCTACACGAAAGCCAAGCAAGAGCTGAGCCATGGTGGCACTCAGCCCTTGGGCAGTGGCAGAGACCGAGTGGCTCCCAAAGAGGGGAGAAATAAATCAATTAATCCTGTTCCTAAATTAAAATAATAAGAAGAAAGAGTCTAAATGCAAAGTGTTAATGAAGTAATGAAGGAAAGCGGCATGCTCGGTGCCACAGCTAAATACAGCCATTAAAACCCATAACCTCTGTAAAATTTGTGATAAAATTACAATTTAATTTTATAAAGATAATTTATTGGCTAATACCTCATTGCACATGTTAATAGCTTGTGCTTAAATAATAGTAATCTTGATTGCTCTGTGGTCATTAAACTTTTTTTTACATACTGTTTAACTGACCGTTTTGTATGTGGTTTGAGGAGAAAAAAGTAATTATTGAAGTCTTAAGCACTGAGTTAATTTCTAATGAAGGGATAATTTTATTCCAATGATTTTACATTTAATTAACTAAAGCTACATGTAATGTGAAGTTCTAAGGCAGTGCTGATTCATTTTTGTGCACTGGACAAAAGGCAGTGGTGTGTGAGCCCCCGGCCCTGGCAGGGGCAGGGGATGAGCTGGGAGCACCTGCAGGGGGAAGGAGGGGACGGAGCAACCCCACAAAGTGAGGCTGAGAAATTGTACAGCTTTTTGTGCTGTGCTGAAATGGAGGCTGGGGGTGAACTGGGAAGGGATGTGGTCATGGTTTTGGGCTCTGTGAAGTGGATGTCATTGTCACCCCAAGGGTTTCTGTGCCATAGGAATGGGAGGAGGTGGGATGGTGTGGTATTGCAGTTTGGAAAAAGCTGGAAAGTTGGAAAAAGACAAAAAATTTATTATGGGAATGAATTAAGAAAACCAGACAGAAAATCATGCTTTTGTCAGTCTGAAAATGTTTGTTTTGATACATTCACTACCTTTCACTTTTGGTTCAGGTCAGTTTTCACACATAAAACTTCTCTTTGATACAAAATACCGGAAAATTCTCCAACAGAATCACCGAGCTGCAAACAGTCATGATCAAAGAGTGGCACTTTTTACATCCCTCCCACCCCGCTCACTTGACTCTTGCTGCCAGCTCACCTGCTCCACCCCTGGGGTGCCAGGCTCGAGGCTGTCCCGGCAGCGCTGGCACGGGCGCTCCATCGGTCACCGCCGTGTCACCGAGGTGTTCCCAGGCTGCAGGGGAAACACTTGTCAGGGTATTGACAAACAACAGATCTGCGTCACTGCAGATGCCTTTTTAATGGCGTGTCCTGAGGTGCAGACATTAGGGTTATATCCTCCTGCCTCCCAGCCCTCTGCACAGCCATCACTCCTCCTCAACAGAGCGAGGGCTGCCACCCACCCTGCTTCCAGCCTTGTTAATGCATCTCCCTCTCACTAATGCAGACAAGAAAAGACAAATCTGGAGCTCTGTGTGCACAGTAGGGCTGTGGGATGCTTGGGGGGCTGTGCAGTGCAAAATAAAAGTTTGGGTTCTGCTGTGCCCCCGGCACCAGGGTACAGGAACCCAACACTGCGGTTCAACCCAGCCTGGCAGCTCATCACACAAGGGATTGGCTCAGGCTCTCTGCCCTGCAAACCTCCTGATGGTCCCACCTCCTAAAAGGTCAACAGCCTGGGATTTGGGGGTTTTGGGAACGTCTCTAAAGTATTTATTAGCAGAATGAAAGACTATCCACAAGAAACATCCAATCTGTCTTAGGGGGCTGTTGAAGTTGCTGAGCTTGAAGTCCTTGTGCCATCAGGGCAGAGCTCTGTGTGGGCACAGATGGCAGCAGTCCCAGGACAGAGCTGTGTTTGTCTCTCTGGAATGCTCCTCCAATGCAGCTGCTCCTTGGGATCCTTGTGATTCTTTAAGAAAAATCTCTCTTCGCCATGGTTTGTAGGATTTAACATTATGTCCATTAGCAGAAGCAAGCACCACCCTTGAAGCACACATGCAAATAGCAGGGGAGAATGGGGGAAGACAATAAAACTGGAAGCAGCCTTTGGAAGCCCAAATAAATAATTGGATTGCAATGAGGAAGTGTTTTCTGGTTTGATGGGCACTTCCTTTCATTGAAAATAAACCAGGCTGAATGGCTCAGTGGGTTCTGCACACCTCTGAATGGGCCCAGCTAGCTTGTGCTCTTGGTAACAGTGGGTATCGTGGAGGTACATAAAAACATAGTTTATTGTTAAATTAAGTGTCCTGTTCTTGCAAACAACCCTTAAATTTAACATTCCAAGGCTGCTGCTGTTTATTTGCACTCTCAGAGCACTCTCAGTGCTGTCCACTCAACTACTCGAGAAATACATTGTAATAAAAATAAATGGACAGTTTGGGTTTCTCTAAAATTAAAAGAGGATATACAGCAGCCTTGCACTCCTGCCTTGTACTGAGGTAACCTGTGATAAAGTCACATTGTGTCAGAGATGGCAAATTATGCCTGCTAATTACTTACCGGAATTTCAGATTTGTCCTTACCATAATTAAAAAGGTGTCACTTTATTAGAATAGGGCTGGAATGATGGGGCTTGGAGCAGTGGAGGAGATTTCTGGTTAGAGATAATTACCAGTGATGTATTCCTTTCTCTCGGTGCCGCTTTTGCTGCATTCCCCCCATTACCGGGTAATGGATGTGCGGCACGGCTGCCGTGGAGCCCCGGCCAGAGGGGCAGCCCGAGCCGGCACGGAGGGTGGGGACACGGTGGGGGTGTCACCGAGCCCCAGCAGGGACACAGGGACACGGGGCACGGGCTGGGCTCAGCAGGGACACAGGGAC
>VZSR01000598.1:500306-513473 GCA_013398615.1 Brachypodius melanocephalos | reverse complement strand
GGCTGGGCTCAGCCGCGCTCCGGGCTGCCCTCCGTGCCCGTGGGGTCACTCCAGAATCTCCCTGCAAGTTCCCAGGCACTGCTCTGCCGTGCCGGCTGCTCCCCAAGGGACAGGGTCCTGCAGACCCCGACTCCATCACTCCCCACTCGTTTCTGGGGCCACAGACCTGCCCTGTGTCTGCCCCACACCCCCTGTGATCCCCCTGTGCCTGTCCCGCCAGGGACCAGCACCATTTATATGCAGGGTAATACCTTCCTGTTGGCAGAAGAGACTTGAACCTGTCGAGGGCAAACTCGAATCTCTCCCAGGGCCTGGCAAAAGAAAATAGCAGCATTTAACGGTGATGAAAGTCACAGCACAAACAGGGACACAGGGAGAATAATTGCATGGCTGGGGAGCCCGGCTCCACGTTATCATTACACATTGGATTCCTGGTCTGTAAGTACAGGGATGGCGTGAACCCCCGCAGAAGATGAAGGTTATAAAAGAGGCATTACTGGGAAAGGTCAGCAGGCTATTCAAACATGGAGCAGTTGCAATCCGCAGATTCAATACCAAAAGCTATTTGCCGGGCTGGGAGAGGCAGGAGGAGTGGGAGAGGCACAAGCTCACCCGCTCGCTACAGGAGCAGGAGGGTTCCTTGTGCAGCAAACCCATGAGCAGAGGACAGGCAGGATCAGCCCCTTTCCAGCCCTGCTCACCCTGGATCTCACCAGCAGTGCCCTTTGCCACAGGGGTGCTGGCAGTGCCACTTGGTGCCAGCACCACACCAAACTCTTCAGCCATGCCTGGAAATAACCAGGTGGAGCACAAAGGCTGAGACAGCTCTTCTGTCTTGATACCACCGAGGTCTGGCTGCAGGCTGTCATCACTCCCATCTCTAATCCAACACATCTGGGCAGCTAAAACATCTTTTCCTTTCAGAAGAGACCTCCCTAGGCTGAGAGCAGCACTGCAGCCACACGCTCCACGTCTGGGGTACCACAACACAACAGATCCTGTGGCTGATGGAGAACCCTATCAGACTCCACATTTTTATAAAAGATGGTTTGGTTAGCTCATCAGGCACTGTTGTTATTGCCAAAAGGTTTTGCTCCCCAAGCCTGTGCTGCATATTGTATTACTTTGCCATGCTCAGAAACTAAAATGACAACAATTTAATTTTGAATATGGTGGCATTATTACCATTTGTATTTGCCATTTCAAAAGACTTTTCATTTCAACTGCTTTGCTTTCCTGTCAAGAGGAAAAACCTTCAATCTATCGGCTTTTACCAGAGAGGGAACTGTGCTGGAGTGTAATGCAGTATTGTATATTTCTTCTCTAATGCTCTTTTGAACAAAATCATCTATTTCATCAACAGTATATCAGCGGTGACCAAAGACCATTAAATAATGCATCTCACTCAGGAGCAGTGGAGCAGGGAAAGGGCTCTGACCTGTTTTAAACCTTATTACTTTCTTGCATTATGCCCCTCACTGCAATCTTTTTGTTTAAGTGATTTCAGCTGAGGCGTTGCTTCCTGCCTTAAAACACACGGTGGACACGTTATTGCCGAGCTGCTTGGACTCAGCATTTCCCATCCTACACCGAAACCAGCTCTGCAAAGGAATCTTTGTTAACCTCGCCAAATACACGTGTGTGCAGCGAGGCTCATGTGAATAACATCCCTCTTTATTTTGGGTCTCAGGGGCTGCAGTTCATTTGGACCCAGAGCTTCACCTCCCAGCAAATGTTTGGTGCTTGCAGTTGCCTGCCTTGGTGGGACAGGAGGTGGCACAGGGACAGAGGTGCCCAGGGGAGGGGCAGTGTGGTGGGCACACAGACAGGTGCCCAGGGGAGGGGCAGTGTGGTGGGCACACAGACAGGTGCCCCCTGCACTCTGCTGATGGTGGGAAGCCGGAGGCTCGGCTGCTCTGCAGGGCTGATGCCCGGCTGCAGCTTTGCCTCTCCCAGCCCTGGTGAAGCACAATCCCCCACCAGCCGGTGAGCAGGAAGCCTGAGAGACTTACAATTACATTTTCTCACTAGTCTAATGAGGTGAGAGACAGACAGAGGAGAGAGTTCCCTGGGCTAATTTTCCAGCCAGCAGCCACTGCATTCCTCCTCTACTGCAAGAGGCAGAGGGAGAAATGACTCTTCCAGATTAGAGGCTCTTTGCTGAAGGCATTCCAGAGCATATTCCTCTAGGACACAACAGCAAAAAAATGGAGATGACAAACCATTTTAGTACATTCAGCTGGAATGAAGTAACCCACAAACAGAACCGTGTGGTGCTGAGGGTGCTCTGATCGGAGAGAGCACCCGGGGAGAGCAGGGAGTGAAGCCTGGCCTGAATCATTGTACAGGGCTCTGCTCAAGCGAGAGAGGGAGCAGGTCAGCACCTGCACAGAGGGAGGAATTAGCCGTGAGAGGGAAGGAGCACTGCATTTTTCTCCCCTGCTAGTGAACCATTTGTCATTATGGAAATGCCAGCAATGGAATGCTCGCTGCCTGGGGGGAGCAGCGCTGGGCTGCAGGGGAAGGAGAGGGCTCTGACTCTCTCCCAGGCGTGCTGGGTCCCTCAAACTGGAGAAACTCTTGAAAAACCCCTCCTCATACCCACGGGGATCATGGAGGGAGTGCTCCCTTCTTGCTTCCTGTCCTCTGTGGTCTTTGCACTGGATTCATTTGACTCTCTGGAGGTTCTCTGGTAGCTTTGGTTGAGGCCAATGCTGCTGTGTGCTCCCCTCACACCCCTGGTCTCAGCACACCAAACACACTTCCAGCATGTCTGAATGGACCTGAGACACCTGAACTTCCTAATCTTGGTCTAAGTCAGGAGGAAGAGTCAATAAAATCTCTCCATCATCATGACCACATGCAAAATGTGATTACACACACATGCATGTGCGTGGGTGAATGTTTAATCAACCAGTCCCTGAACAAGATTGGAATTTTCCCATTGGACTGACAAATCCAGCCAGTCTGACCCATCCTTCGCCATCCTCTGAAGTGTTTGGAGCTTGTAGTTGGTCCTGGAATTCGTTTTAGCCTGAGATTACATCTTGGTTAAAAGGGTGTGTGCAGAAGTCACCCTCCTTTTGTTTTCAAAAGGAGCTCTTTCCAAAAGCACTCTGCTGCTCAGCTCATGCAAACTAGGAAGAGATCTGTCAAATATCAAATACGAATTTTGTTGCTGAAGCTCTTGGAAAATTGACAGGTAGCATGCAAGCAAACATTAAATCAATAACAGCGAATTTCCCCGGGGAAACTTGTAGTGTTTTCTCATCAAAATCTTTAAATCCTTAAAGAACCCATAAAAGGTTTACACACTCGGTGTTGGTTAATCTGGTTACCTCTGCATGGCTGGGCAGAGCTGATCAGCAGGGCCAGCTAATACCCAGCGCTGATCACCCAGCAGTGTGTGTAATATCCAGTGCCCCGGCGCTGATGTATTGTAGCTTTGTTAGTCACTGTGGCTCCTTGGTAAATTCATTTGGAGTCCTCCGGGGTTTTAAATCTCTCATTTGGCCAACAACGAGGTCTGAAAAGATTGCAGTTCATTTCGACCCACAGTGGATGGAAGGCTCATTTACTGGCTGCAGGCAACTCAATCAGGCCGGCCGCTGATGAGTGAGTGACTTGTTCAGACCGCTAGTCAATATGTGTCTGCTGTGATAGAATGTCAGCATCTGCTGCCTGCTCCTGTCTCCCACTGCTCTGGCTTTTTTCATTTGGGCTGATCAATGTTATTAAAAACACCTAGGAGTTCCTTAACTGCTCTGCCACTTGAGGCTTTTCCTTCTTCCCTTTTTTTAAGCACAACTCTGTATTATCTGCAAACACGTGCAGATGATGTACAGATCGATTTTTTACGTGAGTGTGGGACGGGGTGTGTGTACACTGAGGCACGTAACTTTGCACTGGAGTTGGCTCTGCAGTTTCATCACTCTGGTTTGGGATTTGTGTGTGTGTTGCCCTGAAGTAGCTCAGACTTAGAGCCTAATGCAAACATCTGCTAATTATTATTTGTAAATAAACTTCAGATGTAAACATGGAAAAAATAATATACCTTCTCTAAAACTGAAGTGAGAATGCCCAAGTGGAATCAGTGACACCATGTGGACACCCACACATTAAAAATCAGACTGCTGCTCCAAATAAAGGGGAGATAGAACTCAGGTAAATAAGCACAGGGTTAAAATCATGACAGGTCTGGAACATACACACCATTTGCCTGCCCAGCAAGCCATTTCCTGGGGACTGATGACACTCCATGGCACAGGGGGTCAGCCACAAAGTACACAAAGCAAAGGGAAACAGATACACTGCTAAAGGTTTTGATCTGTGCAAAATGTGCACGCTCCTGCAGGAACTGCACTGTCCTGAAGAGGAATGCTCTGTCTTCTGGGCAGACCCCAGGATTCACAGCACCCAGAAGAGAGGAAGAGGGGAGAGCCTCTTGGTGCCCACATCACACAGAGGAAAGGCAAGGTGATGTGCTGTGACCTGAGGACATGCTTCAAAACCCACCCATGCTTCCATCCCTACCCCCTTCCTCTGCAATATGGCATCCAAAATAGATACCAAGAAATGACCTGCCAGGAAAAAAATGGAAGCCTATAATTATGTTATTGAAAACCTGTTCCACACTGTATTATTTAAGGTTATTTTATTATGATGTTGAGATGAGTTTCTTAAAGAAGAAACTCTGGGTTTATTGCGCTCCTCACAGAGAGGAGCCCTGGGTGATTTGATAGCCTATTTGAACAAGAGGGATGCTTTACGAGCCCCTATAAAAACTGATGACCCCACTCACATTTGTATTTAATGAAATAAGGAGGAGCTTTCGTTATGTTTTCAATAACCTTCACTGCTCTTTCAAACCTGCTTCAAATAAAAGCCAGAATCTGCATGTTTCTGTGTGGAGCCCCAGCTGTCCACAAGGAGGGCTCTGGAGGTTCAGCCTGGCTGGTGAGCTGTCCCTGTGTCCCTGCGGTGCCACTGCCAGGGCTGTGTCCTGCCATGGGGACAGTGGGATGTGTCAGAAGCGCTGTCCCATTGCAGGGGGGTTGGCCAGGAGGAATGTTGGGCTGGGAGGGGGCTCCAGAACTCATCTGCCTCAGCCTCCCAGGCACCAGCACACGTTTTTATTTCTAAGTATCTTCCCACACACCAAACCAGGCTTTTTCCTTACACAATTTTGGTCTGTCATAAAACATTAAATCTTTCTGAACAGTTCCAGTGCTTGGATCCTCCTCATTACATTAAATAAGTGCTGCTACTGGAAGGATCAGAGGCTGCACCCACAGCCGGTGGCACTGCCTGTCCCCACCTCTCCTGGTCAGGGATGAGCCCAGCTGTCCCACTGGGGAGCAGCCCCTGGCTGAAGGGTTCAGGGCAGGTCCTTGGGAGGCTCTCAGGTGGATATCCCCTTCCCATCTGGCAGCCTTCTGATGTGAAGGTTTGGATGGCAATGCTCATTTCATGGCCTTGGAGGCCAGGCTGAGCTCACAGGGGGACACAGCTCCGTGTGCACAGCAAGGCAGCTCCGTGGGCTCTGCTCTCTGGAAGTGAGCCCTGATTAACTGGGATCCATGGTGATTAACTGGGATCCATGGTGATTAACTGGGATCCATGGTGATTAACTGGGATCCACGGGGCTTTCCCCACGGCTGCTGCAGGTTCAGGCTGCTCCCTGCAGCCAGGGCACAGCAAGGCTGCTTTGGGATGAGTGAGGAAGAGGAGGAGCTGCCGTGGGGCTGGCTCTGTGTCGGGGTGTCCTGGTGGCCACGGTGGCCACCCTGTCCCACGGCTGTGGGAGCCCCTTCCTCCCCCAGGGCTCTGAGATGAGGAGGGGGAGCCTGGCAGGGTTTATTAAAGCACATCCCAGCCCTCCACGCTGCATTTGCATTCACAGTTTGCTGTAGATGCCACATCAGCAGATGCCTGTGAATAAGCTGGAGCAGGGTTCTGGCATCCTGGTGTGGAGTGATTCAGTGTGATGCCTCACAAGCTGCTCTGTAATGGGCTGCAGGGCTGATCTTTACGATCATTGCAATGTAAGGGGTCACAATCTTCATCTCCTAATACTGTGTTTTTAACAACATTTACACTTTAACATATTGAAAAATCTCATCTCTTTCTGCCATTTAGCGTGACAGCACAATTCAAAGCGATCAGTGCAGCAGTATATTTCAGTATTTTAAACATAAATCGACCTGGCTGAAATATTTTTTTCACTTCCAGTACTTCTGAAAACCTGGGATTTTCTAACTTTAATGTTTCTTATTTGAACCTTTGTATTCAGTGGAGTCTCTCACCTGAATAGTCCAGCAGCATCAAACAGAGAGCACGGAATGGGGGCCCCAGTCCAGCACCCACCACAGACATGGTGCTTTGTGGCCCATTGCAATGGGAAACTGTACCTGAGGAGCTCAAATAGCTTGGGAATTGTCTGCAGGTGTGGAAAGAATTAAATTCTGCATCACCCTACAAACCTAGGTGACAAACAATAGGAACATATCAGGAATAAAGAGAATTTTTGATTTCATGGAACCTTTGGGATTAAAGGGGAGTTGTTTTTTTTCAGAACTTGCAAATCTGACACAAACCATTTATTCCAAGAGCCAGTACTCAGTGCAGGAGTGGTTTCTCCTCCCAGAATAACTGAATTCAGTTCTTCTCTGGGATGTGGAGGGGAAAAAAAAGAAGGAAAGGACTCTTGGAGTTTCCTCATTAGCGAAACCTTCTCCCCTGGTGTCCCTCTCTGCTCCTTTTCTGTGCCTCTTTCCCTGCTGCACGTGAGCTTTGAGCTGGGCTCTGCTCAGGGTGAAGCACATGCACAGGAGCTCTGCCCCTTCCCACAGCTGCTGCCCTGCACTGGCACAACCTGGCCTCATGTCTGACTCTTTGTTTAATTAGAAGCTCCTTATCCAGTTTTCCTGTGTGCTGGCCTAGATTTCTCTCTGCTCCCACGTGAGAAAGGAGCTGGGCATATGGGCTGGACCACAATGATTTGATTCATGGGCTGAAATCATCATTGAACAAGTGTCACAACATGGCATTAGATTAAGAACTAAAGTGATGGGCTATGGTGAGTCTGTTCATTAGTATTAATAGAGCTTAATTAGGCACAAGCATGGTGTTGCAGGGAAATGTGGAGTTGGCTGCAGTTTCCATGGTGGGAAAGAAAGGTGTTATTCAAGGAAGGTGAGAGGCCCACAAGCCTCGTGCCTGCCTCTGAACCCCAGCACAATGTGGGCTCGGGATGAGCCTTCCTGCCCCAGGAATGCCAGGGAATTGAGGGCTGGGGCTTGTTAAGGAGCCAGAATTGAGGCATGGCAGGTCCAAACCATGAAATCTGGGGCGAGTCCTGACCTTCATACTGGAGACTGTGCCAGGGGGGTCCATTCACTCCTGACCCACCCTGGCAGAGGAGATGAGAGGTCAGAGCAGCTCTTGCAGTGCCCAGAGAGGGGCACCAGGAAGGAACAGAGCTCCAAATGAGTGAGAGAGACAAAGGGACAGGGACAGTGAGTGCCTGCAGGAGCCAGTCCCCACATGGCACTGCACCAGCTGGCTCTGCCAGGGCTGGGGCTACTTTGCAACCAGGGTGAATATCCATGGATGCATTCAATGCCTTTGTAATTATCTCAGTTGTTTCTTTATCTTCAGTATCCTCCCTCTTGCACCAGTTTGCCTCCATTCATGCTCTTTGCTTTATGGTTCTTAGGCCATTTTACATTTCTCCCCATTTGGCAGCATTAAATTTTATTTACCATATGTCCCTTCTGCTACAAAGATGATAAAATCCTTTGGATTTTTGTTGTGCTGTTGCAAGCTCATTCAGCACTCACCTCAATTCAGTGTCCTCAGCAAGTGGAGCTGATTTGTTGCTGGTTTTCACAGAGGTCCAAGCTGGGACACTGCCAGGTTGTGCTGCAGACCTGCACTTTACCACTGCTCCTTTGCCAGATACCATCCCCTCAGGAGGTCTCCAACACCTCTGTGGTGGGACAGAGCATCCTATGGATCTCTGGCAAAAAACAAAAAACAACAAAAAAACCCCCAAACCAACAAACCCAAGAGAAATGCCAAGAAAATCCATTGTACCTGGTTATTCTCCCTTTTCTGTTTCTATTCTCCCCTTGCTGACCATTCCAGTCAGTGCTGTTAAACCCGGGGTTAATGTGCTCTTCAAGCAGCCCACAATGGCAGAAAAGTGGAGACACAAGCCAGGATTAATATCCAGGGCCAGCTGGACTCTGCCCTTACTCTGCTCTGGCTGCAGGGGCTGGGCTGCCCAGGGGGCACTGCCCGGCCGTGTGGAGCCCAGTCCCAGCTGGGAGGAGGAGAAATGCACCTTTGGGTGCCACAGGAGAGCTCAGGGCAGCCCCAGGCACAGAGCTGGAGCTCCAGCACGCTGCCCTCTGCCCTGTCAGCCACAGGCAGCCGCTCCCTGGCCAAGACCACCTTGCCCACCTCTTACAAAGCTCCTGCCTCCCTCCCATCCTGTAAATTAAAATACATCAGACCATTCTAGCACTCCTGAATGAATGAACTGCAAAATGTGGTACACTGGACTTTGCTGCTGCAGTCAAATCTGGCTGGAAACAGTGGCTTAAAATTGTTTCCACCTTCAACCACATCAGGAGGTGATCTGGAGATCCTCAGTGGAATACTAATATCTCTGGATGTCTTTTAATTTTAAGTGAGTTAAGGGGCAGAATTTGAGGCACATGGAGCTCTGCTTTTAACAAAACAATAATCTCTCACTCTCATAACACCTTTTGATTTAAAGGGGCTCAAGCTGAGGCCCTGATCTTTCTGAGAGCATCGCCCAGGCAGAGCCAGGAGCCCTGGCCAAGGCGTGCTGGAGTCAGAAGGGCTCTGCACGGACCAGTGAGCCCATTTGCATGATCGTCCTGAGGCTGAGGGCTGGGCTGCCACATCCCAGGCACCTTGCACTGACTCTCCTTCCCAAGGATGGCCTGTTCTGCAGACACTGCCGTGGAGGGGCCGTCACTGCTGGATGAGGACCCTGGGAATTGAGGCTCTGAGCTGGCTGCACCCCTCGGGGACCCGGCCCCCCTCGCTGGGGGTGCTCCCCTCACAGCACCCGAGGGCTCTGTGCATCATCTGCCCCCTCCGTGCCCACGGGCTGGCAAAGCCCTGTCCTGCTCCAGGCAGCGATGCCAGGAACCCACGGCTTGGCTGGGGCCCCAGCCCCACCTCCACCCGCCTGGGACAGGGCAGAGGGACCTCAGGGGGTGGCGTGTGGCCCCGGTGTGGTCGGGGAGGTGGCCCTGCCATCATCCCCACGGCATTCCTGCTGCCCCAGCCTGCCAGCCACCGCCGCCCTTCTATGGAGAACCAGACTTGAAGAGAGCTCAAATTAAATGTAAGTAATTTCCTTTTTTCCTACCTTGAAATTCCTATTGATTTCCTACCTAAATAGAAATTCCTATTGATTTTGTGTCTGTTCATATTAGTATGTTACCTTGTCACCTTTTGTTTGCAATATTATGTTGTTTTACGTGTTGGTGTGTTCGGGAGGGTTCGGTGGAGCTGTGTCCCTGCGGGTGACACCAGACCCTGCACCGGCCCAGCTGGGCAGCGCAAGAGGCGCTTTGTGCTCTCCCTGTTCCCCACGGGAACCTGCTGTCCCACATGAGCAGCACCCCACTGGGCTGCAGGAACCCCATTTGGACTGCAGGAACCCCACCTGAGCTGCAGGAACCCCACCTGAGCTGCCGGAACCCCACCTGAGCTGCAGGAACCCCACCTGAGCTGCAGGAACCCCACCTGAGCTGCCGGAACCTCATTTGGACTGCCGGAACCCCACCTGAGCTGCAGGAACCCCACCTGGGCTGCAGGAACCTTACCTGAGCTGCAGGAACCTCATTTGGACTGCAGGAACCCCACCTGAGCTGCGGGAACCCCCCCGAGCTGCAGACACCCCACCCCCGGCACAGGAACACCCCGGGCACAGGAACCCCCCGGCACAGGAACCCCCCCGGGCACAGGCAGCCCGTGTCCCCGTGCCCAGGGCTCCGGGCTCTCCGGTGACAGTGTCACAGCCGGGGCACCGCCGGCACCGGGGCCGCTCCCCGCGCTGCTCCCCGGCTCCGCACGGGTTATTTCCGTGCCGTGCTCCTGTGAAAGCTGCCGGCTGTTTGGAAATCCTGCAGCTAACAGGCTGTTGTGGTCCTCACAGCTCTGCTGGTCAGACGAGTCTCTTCCCCCTGTCCCCGGCGTCCTCTATTCCTCACACCTCGCTGAGCAGGCACCGCCACGCCGAGACCTCTGACCGAGTCGTCAAGGTGACGGGTGCTGTTATCCTAAAGTACTTATTTCACATACATGGTGTTTTGTCCCTGGCTTTTATTGAAACACGGAGAAGAGACCAATTATCTTCCTAATGGTTTGCACAGCTTCTTTCTTCTCTTAAGTGGGAGTTAATGACAATTGGTTTGGGCAGGGGGTCGCTCTTGCACAGGGAGCTCTTGGGTGTCCCCTGCTTTCCAGGTGTCCAGGGACACGGGTCAGCTCCTCTCATCCGCTCTCCTAGCACAGGCATTGTCACCGATTTTCTCCTCCCTGCTTAACCCTGCACAATTACCACGCTTTCCTAAATGCCCGAGTGCTGCAGCCCCTCCATGCTCGGGCAGGGAGGGTTTAGCGCTGCCCGGGGGTCGGCATGGGAAGGGAGGGCTGTGGGCAGCACCTGGGGGATGTCAGCATGGCCTGGGTTGTCCCTGGTCACACGGGCTGAGCCCTGACCCTACACATGGCCACGGGACACCCCAGGGTGGCTGCGGGGCTGGGGTCACACAGCAGAAGCCACAGCTTGTCCCGTGGCTCTCTTCTACAAAGAGCAACGTTAAAATGCTGATATAGTGCCAGTCTTAAGGCGAATAACGAAGCAGAGGCTCTGGCTGAGGTGCACCAGGGGAACACTGAAGTGACAGCTCTCATGTGACAGGCTGGGCTGTAGAAGCAGACGAGGTCCAAGTGGAGCCAATCCCAATTCCATCGGCTTCCCTCTGTCAAGCATAGGACATGCAGAATGGGCCTCTTCCCACCCAGACTGGAGTTTCCTCCACCAAATTCCTGCTCTGGGAGCACCTGGAGCTCAGCAGCTCGGGTGTGTGTGCGGGGAAGGGCTGCGAGACAGCTCCGCTGCTGGCAGGCTTTGTTATTGATGTGCTGCGTCTCGGTGGATTAGTAACGGATGTGGTGTAAGCCAGAGGGTTCCTCTTGCCTTCCAGCCTGCATTACCCCGTCAGGAACAGAGGTTTCACTGGCACCTGATAAGCCACATAAAACATAAATACTGGGGAGATGCTGCGTGTGAACACAATCGGTCTTGGCAGTGACACGATCCCTGTGTAACAGCCTGGCAGGTATCTGCAGCTTTGTTTTTTTGCAGAGTGAAGGCAGGTTGAGCTGGAGGAGCTCTGGATTTGAGTTATGCAAAGCAGGAAATTGTGCATCTCCACATCACATTCCGGGAAGAAGATGCAATTTCACCGCTGCAGACCCATGAAAGTGGGGACACTATAACTCGGGCATGGTTTGGCTTGGGAAATTGCTGGAATTATTTTTCAATTCAAAAATACGGTTGACGTGAATTCCAGATGGTGGAGACCCATTTCTGCATGCAAGTTGGAGAGAGTGGGTGACCCCAGCACCAGCGTAGGAGCCCGGAGCGTGTCCACAACACGTCCCCTCTCTGAGTGCTGTGGTGTCTATATTTTCACCCTTTCCCATCCTGGGACATCACAGAAAAATCCACCTGCAGATTGTTTATCTTGTTTTCTTGTGAGTAAAGATGCAGCCTTTAACTTCCTGTGGATGCAGTGGGTTGGTTAATGCCTGGGTAACAGAGGGAGGGGATGGGGGCATGGCAGTGTTAATGGGAGAACAGCTCATTTATAGTTCCAGCATGCTTTATGACATCAAAAGAGCATTGAGAGAATGCTTGGGATAATGTTAATTAGGGCTCAGAAATAAATGCTTTGCTTCCTCATTAATTGTTATCTCTTTGTTGTGCTCATTAGAAAGTGATTCCTAGCAAGGAGCTGCTAAAGGTTGTGCAGCTGAGAGGAGATGTGCTACTTGGGTGGAAGACACCAGGCAGCCCCACCCAGATTTGGACCTCAGGGCTGAAGTGGAGGGGGACATCTGGCACCCAGGGTGCTGCGGGGAGAGGTGTGAGGTGTGGGATGCTCTGGAGAGCACCGTCAGTGCAGCTGTGACAACCCCTGTCCCTATCTCCATTAAGCAGCCTTGCAGGGAGCTGCTCCCTTCTCTGTAAAGTTTTCTTGTCTCAGCCATTTTCTCTAGGTTATGTGAAAATACACTTTGGAAAATTGAATCATAAAACTGTGGTGTAAATCCTTTTAAAAAGAGATCAAAGACCAAAATGCTAATAAGGCTGGGATGGGAATAAAATCTAGGCGCTTTGGTAAAGTAGAATAAAAATAAAGGAGGCCTACAAAGAGAATAACAAATTAAAAACAAGTTTAAAAAGAGCAATGGAGAAAAGAGATTCAAAACAACCAAAGGAGAAAGCCCTTAAAGTGAAAGCTTTCATGTGCCCAGTGCAGGCATGACCCTCAGTGCTGCCTTCACACACAGTGAACCCCTGCCCAGCCTGGAGCTGAGCCCCCACACCCAGCCCTGCCCAGGAGCTGCAGCCCCATCCGAGGCAGCACCCAGCCCCTGCCACTGTCAGATCATGGCCCTGGAGCCTCCTGTTTCCCACAAGACTGCTGGAACCTGTCTGCACCCAAACCACCTCAGTGAGAGAACTTTGGAACGCTGATCTTCACCGCTGTGTCTTTCCTTAGGTTTTCCCATGTTTCTGCACAGATGAGGACCAGGCAGGGCACTGGGAGAACAACTGCACATAAAGAACCAGTTGAGGCACTCTTCTCCAATCCATAAATCACTTCCTTTGGGGAGCTGATTCAACCTGGCATTAGGAAAGTGCTTTTAAAACACACCTATTCCCTCCCAGCAAGCCGGCAGGCTGGCACAGCCTCCCCCGTGTTGTGCTCCCTGCAACATTCAAACCCAATTCTGCAGGAAATCGAGTGGTTTTCTGGGGAGAACAGCAGCTCCTCGTGCCAAGACAGGGTAACTGTCTGGAGGGGAATTATAAGGGCAGATAGACAT
>VZSR01000598.1:467456-497706 GCA_013398615.1 Brachypodius melanocephalos | reverse complement strand
GGGCTGGCTGTCCCCTGGGTACGCTGTCCCTCTGTACAGCACTGGCACTGCCCTGCCCCAGCAATAGGAGCCTGGAGCCCCCCAGTGCCACCAGCCAGGGCAGGGGCACCAGCACAGCCCTGCTCCATCCCAGCAGGCAGAGGGGTGGCAGGGAGGGTGGGGGCAGCAATGTGGGGGCCACACCACAGGGCACAATCCTGGTCCCCAGCACTGCGTGCCCAGGTTTGGCTGATGCAGATCCCAGCCAGGGCACGTGGAGGGCAGGGAGGGTGCAAATCAAAATGACCTCACCTGCATTATGGAAGGAATCGCAAAAAATCAGTCAAAATAAATGATTCTCTCATAGCCAAGAGGGTCTGCTTTCAAAACAATTAGCTCAAACATCTGCCTAAGCACCCATGCTGTTTTCATATAATTAAAACAAGTCTTCCTAATCCCACTGGACAGTCTTTAAAAACTGCTCATTTTCTGCATTATTTACAACAAGGAAGCAGCCAAATCTTCCCATTGGTCCGTGAAGGGCATTAAAAGGACCCCTCACCTGACATCCTGACCTCTTATTTTGTGATATTAAGTAGGTAAAGGAAGCCTGAAACCTTGCTGGCATGTTTGAAGCAAATCTCCACAGCCTCCATGGCTGCTGGAGAGCCTGTGCAGCTCCTGGGGGACCTTCCCTCTGTGCCAGTCTCCCCGTGTTCCCTGTCAGCTGGGGAAGTGAAGGGAAAGGACAACCCTGCTCCAAAAATGGCATATTCTAAAGCCAGGAAAGGATTTCTTCTACCACGCCTTTGTGAGCACCCATTTTCTGGAATCTGTTTAATCCACAATGGTCTGTTGTAATTATTTATCAAGGTACAAATCATTAATGCAAAATTTCTGCAGGCCCTGAAGCAAAAAAAGTTAATAAAATATAATGCCACTAAATTAAACATTTTAAACTTTCACAATAGAGTAACTACTAAGAAAAAATAAAGGAAAATCTGCGTCAAACAGAACTTGATGAATACTTGTAATAAATAATGTATTTTTAAACAATTTCTCATGAACATTTTTCAATGTCATTAATTATTTACAATTATTCACCATATCATTTCTGAGAAGAGTTTTCGGACTCTCACTTGTTTGCTGACAGTTTGTTCAGGTAATTAATATTCAGGCATTTGCAGGCAGTGCTCGTCTCCTGCAGTGAGTGTGGTGCAGTCCCGTGCAGAGGGGAGGCTCAGCTGCCACGCTGCACTCAGCTCTCCTGCACGCTGGGGGCACTGGCTCCATGGCATGGGCAGTGCCTGGACACGATTCTCCCATGGGAGAGTTTCACCCCTGGGTGCAGAGGATATTTCTCAGGCTCTGCTCTCTCTGAGCAGCTCTTTGCTCCACCGCTCACGCTCCTTGAGCTCTCCTTTGGCCTTTGGGACCCTGGGTCAGATTCACAACCCCACAGCTCTGCCCAACCTGACCTTTCAGACCCCAGCACGGCGCTGCAGACAAAGCCAGAAATGAGGTTTGAATCTGTTCCCACAAGATTTAATCAGCTGAATATGTGCCCATGCAGCCCAAGTGAGCTGCTCTCCATGAACTTAATGACCCTTGGTATCCTCAAACACATCAGAGTGTCCCTTCATGTTTTACTTGGAACAGATGCTAATTGCTCTGACACTGTTGTTCTACTCAGATTTGGTGTCCCTCTCTCATTTGGATGCACCACCTTTGGGTTGGGAGGAGACTTTGAAGCTACTCTCTTTAATTGTAATTCAACTACTTGTGATATTTTGGTACCAATTAATATTGATTTTACAATTGGTTTACAGAGATGTTGTTTTATTACTAATATATTTAATGTGCAAATCAATAAGAACACTTGTTTGGCTCTCTCCCTAGAAGGTAATAAAATCAAATATCTCAAGAGTAAAATGCTATCTGATCCATAAATGGCAGCAGCAGATGCTTAATGTAATAGTTAAAGACTATGCAGCATTCTTGGCACCTTCCACGCATTTTCCACACACACTGTACTAAAGTGACACTCAATAACTTGCTAGTTACAAAAAGTTTAGTAAATTTGTTGGCACCACATCAGCCTAAATGAAGGCTTCAGTGTCAAGGAATGATGTTACACGGATCCAGTGGATATTCCCTCCTGCTCCATGGGCAGAGCTCCTTTGGGTTTCCCAAATGGAGATTCCATAGCAGAAGACAAAAGCTCTTCATGTCTCTCCTGCTTCCTGAATCCCACTGGATGGTGAACAATTTTGTGGAAAAAGTTCCTGGAAGGGGAGAGGCAGAGGGGCTGCTCCAGACTGACAGCTGCCCAACCTGTTTGAGGGATTTAAAGCCTGCGGATGCTTCTGGGAGCCATTTGCAGAAGAAAGCCTCAAAATGAAGTTGAATCCACCCAACATTTCAAATAAAAAGAAACATCAAAGTTCTCTGCAGAATGAAATGCTGCACAACGTTGACAACTACTCAGCTCTTTAGATCAGTTATTCTCAATCCGGTAAAAAATGCTTCCCAACTGCTCCAAACAAAGACCAACTGGATTGACGCATTTTGGCTTTAAATCCCTGTTGGGATTGGATTTGCCTTCTCTCACAAAGGACTTCAGATTGGCAAAGCTGCCTCCTCCAGGAGAAAAGTGTCCCTGGATCCTACTGGCACGGCAGGCATGGGGCTCAGCAGCTCCTAAAGCACATTTGGGCATTCCTCACCTTGTAATCAGAGTGCCCAGCTTGTACTCTATCTCCACTGTCCCACAAGGAGGCCCGTTGTTACTGCCCTAGGAGTTATTACTTTGCTGTTCTTAATAAAAGATGCAATTCCAGTGAATGTGAACGTGTCCTCCCGTGCACTCAGCCCCAGCTGCCAGCAGCCAGACACTCTTGTTCTTCTTCCATCATCTCTTGTCCCAGACAGGTGGGATGGGATGACTGCCATTGCAGGGAACTCATAAAGTATAAAATGCTTCATTTGTTCATGAAATGGAAATGTGAATGGCCAGAGAAGGGCCTTGCAGTGTGTGCTGCTTCACAGCCAGCCCTGGGGTGGGCTCTGTCCTGCTGCCTGCAGGGATGCCCCATCAGGGACCTGCTCCAAGGTGTGCAGGGGCTCCACACAGGTTCCCGCCCCATGTGCTGGGAAGGGAAAGGAGAGGGCATGAGGATTCAGGTTTTAGGAGGCACTAGAAATGTGCCTTGTGGCAGGAGGGGGGCCCTGATGACACAATCTGCGTGCTGAGTCCCCAGACCCTGCCAGGCTCAGTGTGGCCCTCGGTCACGCTCCCTGGGCAGAGGTGGGTGAGCATGTCCTGGCTGGGGTGCAGGGCCCACAGTCCCATCTGGAATATGCAACGTGGAGACAATAGAGCAAAGTGTAACCACTGTTTACAGAAAAAATTGTCAAGGATTTATTTATTGGAAGTGACTGAGGAATATGAATTCTACACTCCATTTAAAATGCTTTTTATTTCTCTCAGCCTTGGGGCTCTGAGTACATCTAATTTCACCCATAGCTATAATTCTCCACCAAACAGTTCCTGCTTCTCCTCTGGGTTCCTGAGGAGTCATTTTGGTTTATGTCCTCTCCCGGTGCAGCTCGTGCTGTGGCTGGAGACAGTTACACGCCGGTGAACTTTCCCAACACCCCCTCCCCAATGGGGGCACACACCGGCACTGTGAGCGAGTGCCATGCACAGGGAACAGCTTGACACATCACTATATATTTATTTAAAAAAATAAAACTCCAAATGTCTTTATCATGTAGGGGTTTCTCCTGAGGAGCCTTGTATTTCACCGCAGACACTTTGATTGTCCCTACCTTGCAGCTAACAAACTATTAGTTTTGTTAGTATATTTATTCCACTAAAATTGGAGCCTGTGATTACAAATCCAATGCTGTGATTGAGTCAGGGTTTGAAAATAAATCTGTCTGGGGCTCATCTGGCATTTTGGTGCTGGGAGAACAGCATCAGGCGGTGCTCCTGCAGCCCAGCTGTGGGCTGGACCATCCAGCTGTGGGAGCACTGGCCACGGGCACAGCCACAGCTGGCTCTGCTGGGTCACCGGTCAGGGATTGGGTTCTGGGGATGGCTTTCCCCAGGTGAGCCAGCAGGGACTGCAGAGTCTGGCTCTTCAGACAGTGACTGTGTTGGGGCAGAAGTTGCTATGCTGCCACAGTTTGCTCCCAGCCTTTCTAGGGCTTGTTGCTCCACAAGGCTTGTGGCACTGGAGCAGTGTCTTGGTGACATGACAACCTTTCTGCCCCTTCCCAGGAGGGTGCTGTGAGCCAGGGTGGATGCTGAGCTCCAATACAGGGAGCAGGATGCTCTCCTTCCCCATGGGCAGAAGGATGCAGGGAAAGGACAAGATAAGCATATGGATGCGTGTTAGAGCAGGAATTAAGCTTCCATTCTTTGGATTTTTTAGGAACAGCTTGCTATTTCCCACTAGTTCAGTTTCTTCTCCAAAAACAAGGATGGGAGCTCATCCTGTGGGATGAGAGCTCTGCAAATGGGCACAGAGATTCCCAGGGACTCATTCTCAGCCTGGCTCCCAGCACGGCTGTGCCCAGATGGGTGGTGAAAACTGGGGTGCCCCTGACTGGGACCAGCCAAGGAGAGAGGTAAAGAGTGAGACAGGAGAGGGACAAGGTGGTGCTCTTTCTGTTCTGCTGTCCCTCTAGATTATTTCCCAGCAAGCTTCTTTGCTGTGGAGTTTTGCTTGCTTTGAAATAAAGGAGCTGTTCTGTTTCTGCAGGTAGGCAGTGACAGCGTTTTCACTGCCTGGGTGTCACTCCTTGCAAGCTCTCAGGGGAGGAAGGAGCAAGGCAGAAATCCCAGCCCTCCCCCAGGTAATGGCAGAGGCCCCCGGTGGCTCAGGGGACAATGACCTCTCCCCCAGGCAGGGCTGCCCAGACACAGGAGCTGCTGGTTCCCTCCCCGGCTGCCCCAACACAGAGCTGGGGTGACGCAGAGGCTGTCCCTGCACCCTCCTTGCCTGGTGCCCCCCTGAACCCCGCCACGGGGTCCCCGTCCTGCACCCCAGCCTGGCAGCCCGGGCTGTGCCACCTGCGGCTCCGAGTCCCCAGACAGGAACACATGCTCTGCCTATGTACATAGGGAAAAAACCTGTCAGGGAAGATTAAAACCCCAGACAGTCTTTATTGTAAGATTGTTTTTTTCCATTTATTTATCCCTTTTTTTCCCTTTTAGCAAGAGTAGTCAGGGTTTGATATGATTAGAATTGCAAATCTTGCATGTTAAAAGGGAAGCACTGAAGTAAAAGGATGCTGCTTGTGTAATGAGACACGTTTTAAATCCAGGCTAGGTAAATTTGGTGTTGAGCATAAAGGGTATGAAATAAACTCGCAGTGAGCTCAGCAAATGCCCCAAGGCGCGTCCCCATTAGTATTCCCATTTGTGAGCTCACTTCATAAGACTAATGGAGTTGCTACCTGGGGACATTAATTGTGCATGACACCATTGCCGAGCCTTTGTGCACTCTTACTAATATCACAGTGCCTCCTTGACAAAACGCCTGCAAAGATTACAAACATACCTAAAATAACTGCCACATTCACACTCATATTTGACAGGGATCTTCGAGTTCAGTTACAATAGAATTACCATCATTTCTTACACCTCTGGCTTTTTATTACATTAAACAATGGTTGATATTGCTTCCTTAAACCAGTGTCAGATTGTGTAAAATCTCTCTATCTCAGGCTTTTCTATTAAGCCTCCCATTTATCAGAGGAATGTATAGCTTCCATACTTGACTCTTACTACAAATATTATATATTATATTCTTAAGCATGCGTGCACATGCACACATCCCCCTTCTTCTCTGTTAAAGGCACAGCCACGTTTTTGAGTCCCTGCAATTAATACCGAAAGGCTCTGCTATCGTGTGAGGTGCTCACAGGTCTTCCACCATTAATTATAACATCATCTCTGGGGGAAAGCCTCCCTGGGTCTGGGCTCCCTGTTTTGAATCCCAGTGTCCAGGATTAAGATGATGGATGAGAGGATTTGCTAAATTCGCAGCAACCAGGGCAAGGTACTGTTGAGGAAAGCAGATGAATTGGGGTCTTCTGGAGCTCTGACACACCAGGCTATTATTTCTATTTCTATTTCTATTTCCACTTCTATTTCTATTTCTATTTCCAGAATTTATTGGAATTAATATATTAATTATTAGTTTGCAGTGGCGCCTGGCAGCAGTCAATCACATATTCTTTTACAAACTTGTTCTGCAACTTTCTGCAGCAAGAAAAGGCACAAGGTGATCATGGGCAAAGCTGCCTCCAGGGTACGGAGACCCTTCCTTCCTCGGGCTGCTCCTGTCCCACACCTCCTAACCCCAAACAAACACGTGGATGTCCGGGCAAGAGGAGCCCCCAGGGCACAGCAGGGCTTTGCATTGGGCATTTCAGAGGAGCCCTGAAGAAATGAGCTTGAGCTGAGAAACACAGAGCGCATGCATACGGCTGATCCGCCCCGTGGAGCTGGCACAAAGTCTTTCCCTGCTGTCTCATTGACTTCTTGCCAAAAAAGGTTAAAATGCTGGAGTTTTCTCTGGAATTCTGAAGTTGGGACTTGAAAATACTTCCAACACTTGGTTTAATAGACCTTCACATCAGCGTATTCCCAGTTTCACACAGCTCCCTAGTGACACGGGACCTTTTGTCAAGCACATATGAAATTAAGTGAAATAAAAATCATATTAAAAATTATTACCATCTAACAGCCATTAGTCTGCACATTGCTGTCACGTCTTGATGGATTTCTCACTTAGTTCAATGAATGTTCTAACGACAGTGATAAAATCACTCAGAAAAAAATATAATAAACTGTTAACCCTTCATGCGGCTGCTTGTTTTTCAAATCCCTTTAAGAACTGTTCAGCAGTGAGTTGCTCCCCAGGGTACTTGCCTGTAGATGAAAAGCTGCCTCTGCCTGCCTTGGGCACGATGGAGAGGCTGGAAATCCTGTTGCAGCCCTCCCCAGTGAGGGACATGGCATGGCTGGGGACCGTCCTGGCAGCACAGGTAACTGCCTGGGACACTGCTGGAGTGACACAGCCCTCTTTGTCCTTTCAGAGCAAACCCAGGAATTCCTGGGCTCCGGTTCCCTTGAGGAGCACTGAACAGGCTCCATAACAATTCTACGGTGCCCAGCACCTCGCAGTGCAGGAAACAAAACACTCAGTTCCCCGAGGGTGCCAGAGGCTCAGTCCCCGGCTTGGGGAGCAGCACAGGGGTCCTAAGGCAGGCCTGAGAGAGGAGAGGTGGTGACTTGGGTCCCAAGGCACACGTGAGAACAGGGAGATGGTGACTCGGGGTGCTGGAGCTTGACGGAGCAGCTGTGGAAGTACAGCACGGCTCCCCGAGAAGGGCATCTGCATTGGCCATTAACATAGAGCTACTTAACAGGCAATCAGCACGGCCTCGTTAATAAAATACATCCATTTGAATGCCGTGAATTAGCCCGTGTGCTGCTGGAGTTCTCTGCCTAATAGCAGCCTCGGCAGCCTGGCATTGCCGGGTTTGTTGTGTCCTGCAAATTTAATGCACGCTTACTGTTACGGAGAATAGTGGGTAAGATGTAAATGACAGACTGCAGGAGCAGACGTGGCAATATAATAAACTCAGTTGGCACTTCTCCTGAGTTGTATTTAGCCTACCACGTTGGGTGGAAGCCTGGCAGTGGGCCAGCATCGCAGGCGCTGGTGCACGGGACATGCCCGCAGCACACGAGTGGCAGCAGGACCCCCAAGACCTCGCAGGTGACTTCGGCTGTTGTCACAATGTCTCCTCTCCGCTGGTGCTGCCTGTCAGAATCCACTCGACACAGAACTGAGGCCGGTGTTTACCTCCCCCAGGGTTAAACCTTTGCTCTCTGAGCAGGAGGGTCCCGAGCCCTGAGGGCATTGCTGGCTGCTGCAGCCGGAGGGAAGCGAACACCTTTTTGTGACTGTTGTCACTCAGCAAATTGTTCTGCAAGACACCTGATTGTGGGATTAGAAAGACAGATTGATGTTCTCAGGAAGATCAATGAACTCGCCAGGCATTGTGATGACACACAGCTCCCTCCCTCTCGCTGTAGTGACAGCCCAACATCCCACTGAGGGGACACCGGGGGTACCTCCGGACACTCCTGGGACCAGCTCCCCCAGCACCGAGACCCTGCAGCACCTTGCTGGTGGTGGGAGCAGGCTTGTGGAAGAGCAGCAAAAATTAGCAGTATTTGGAGGGAACCAGAGATAGAGATAGATGAAGTTTTGGGCAGATTGCACTAGGAAGAAAGCAAGCTCTGGGGCAGGGGAGCCACCAGCCTGGTGACCGCTGTGAGCACGGCCAGGGGCGGCGAGTGTGAGCTCCTCCTGAAGCTGTGGAGAGAGAAAACCCCTGGGATGCTGGAGAAGAGGGAGGGCTGTGCTTGGTGCCTCGGGGGAGGTGGTGAAGAGGCCAAGCAGAGGCTGGGCTGGCAGAGGCTGGGCTGGCAGAGCTGCGGCACCGCCGATGTGACCATACAACAGCCAGGTGCTAAATGGGAAATCTGATTGCTCGTCCTTTGTTTTCCTCCTTCCATGCCGAGAGTGAATTAAGTCAAAGGCAATCCTGAGGAAAAGCGGATCCCTTCTACCATCCATCACGGATGAGAGCATGGCTGGGCAGATCTACAGGCCTCTGAAGGCCTGTACGGATGTGTTGTCCCAAATCTCATCTCCATGGCTCATGGTGATTGATCTCAGCTATTCAGACCTGTGGAGCTCAATGATTTCTCTCTCCTAACCTCCACCTGGTTTCTGCTGTATTTCATATGGAGAAGATTCTTGAGGAAGTGTTACGTTTTGAAAATAAACCTAATCAGGTCTGAAACAATGGGACTGCATTCTTTTCCTGTTGTAGCTCCAGAATGGGTGCCAGAGTTGCCCGTGGCTATCCTGTGCTCCCTGGCTGAGCTGCTGGGCTGAAAGGTCTCTGTTTCCTGTGCCCTCGTGTTTGTAGGACATGAAGAAGCTGTCTCCCTGAGCTGGGGCATTCAGTAGAGTTTTTATACAAAGAATTACAGACATGTAGGCATAGAACAGCCCTCACCTAATCTGTCTCTCTGCAGTGAGGCAAGATCACAGACTCCCTGTAGATGTTTCTCTACCCAGTAAGTAAAACCCCTCAGTGACCTTCCACAGCCTGTATTTCCTTTGGAGTATAACCTCTTGTGGTTTGGGAGTTGCTGCCTTATCTCACCTAGGTTTTCCTTCCTGCAAGGACAGCACAATATTTCTGTATTATTAAAAAAAAAAAACCCCAAAGGACAACCATCCTTTTTGTCCCAAACTTGTCTGTCCTCAAGGGCTTTGATGGCCAGAGCTCCTCTGCTCCATGCTAATTCCAGCCCCACCAGCTTCCATTATCATGCACTGCATGTTCTGAACCTGCTGAGTTTCTGTTGCCTCTGGATTCTTTCCCATTTCCTGTTCACTTAAAAGGGAAAGCTGAGGATGTTCCTGGAAAGACCAAAGTTGAATTTTCTCTCTGGCTACAAATGTGGGATGTGTTTTCACTGCATTTTATCAGAGCCTCACATTCCTGACAGATGCCATGGTTATTGCAGGCCCTGGATCTTTCCCAGTTTCTGCTTACTCGAGCAGTAATCCCTACTCTGCATTGTGTATGATTTTTTCTCTCCCACGTAGAACTACCCTGTGCTTGTCTTTATCAAATTTCACCTCACTGGTTTCAGACTGTGGCCAGTGACGTGCAGATGAGTTTAAATTCTGTTCCTGCTTCTGAATTGCTCACAAACCCCTTTGCTTGGTCATCTGCAGGATGTGTCTCAGACAAGAGGCTGGAGGCCTGGGCAGCCACATGGGCTTCTCCTGGGGGCTGCTGAGGCTGCTGCCAGGCAGGTGACACTGATTCCTTGAGTGTGAGCCTGTGGGATGTGGGCACTGCCCACAGAGTGCCTGCTGTGCCGTGGGACTGGCAGGGATGCAAGGGATGCTGCATCTCCTACCATAGGAGGGACTTCATGGAGACAGCCTGGGCAGGAAAAGGCAGAGGGAATGGGAGGAATGGGCTCCAAGAGTATTGCCAGTGTAAATTATCTCAGCCTGTTACTGCTGCCCATAAAGAGGTCTGTGTAACTGCAAGTGCACCACTCCAGAGACAACTGCAGGGAGCTTTATCACTGCAAACCAAAGAGGATGCCTGCTTAGGGTAAGAGGTTCCAGAGGACAGTTACAGTAATGAACAGGTCACAGGGCAATGAAAGCCAAAGGACACAGGAAGGAGGCACTTTAAGCTCTTCCTCCTTGTGTGTGTCTGCAAAGAGCAGAATCAGGCATCATTAGCTATGCCCAAATTCTGCTGAATGACCTGCAAGCAGTGCTTCCCCTTCCTCTTCATGCCTGAACACATCTTATTTGTCAGTGAAAAAGTTTCCTCCTAATGAATTTGCCACAAAAAGGAGAAAAATGGCCATGGCCTAACATGGAGAAAATGGCAAATCTGATGGTGGCAATTAAGCAGAAAACGAGACAGGGATCTGCAGGCGGCCCGGAGACAAGGGGTTAAATTGCCATGGAAACAACCATGCATTATTTACATGGCCTAATGAATAAAACATTTAAGTAGTAGGCTAATAAATTTCAGAACACAAAGCAAAGTAAGCTATGATTTAAATATATGCCTCTGATGAATATAACTTGAGTTATAGAGCTGAAGCAGTGGGAGACCCAGCTCAGTTTTACACCCTCATCTCACTAACATGAAGGTATATCTTCTTTTTAATAAATGATTTTTCCAACGAGCACACAAATTGGCATGAAATTCTCTCCTGTCAGGCATCCTGAAGCCTTTTCTAATAGCTTTTCTTGTGAATTTCTGTTGAGGTAGGAATGCTTTTGTTTTGGTTTTTTTCCCCTCCTGCACATTCTGCCAGATTTCTGAGCAGGATAACATTAGCAATCAATTTGTTAAACTGTTAGCAGAACATATGTCGGAAGGTTTCAAACAGACCCAGACTGAAAGATGTGTTGTTTATTGTGTATCAGATATATGTGTGATCCATATGGCTCCAAGTGCAGGATCCCTTTGTTTTCCACCCACTGCAGATTTCCACCCGTGTTCCCCACATGGAGCTGGGGAAAGAGGATCAGTCAGGGGCACCATTCCAACAGGGCAGCCCAGGGCACCTCACAGGAGCCGTCCCAGGAGCACTGGTGCTTGCAGGGGCACGCAGGTGCCTCAGGTTGAAGAAGCAACCTGTCTGTCCCTGTGCTGGTGGGACATGGTGCTGGCACACGTGCTGGGGAACAATGCACCAGCCCAGCAGTGACAGCTTTCCACCCTCTGGGGCCATTGCCACCTCTGCTTTCTGCTGCAGAACCAGCCCTGATACACACAGCCACCCCAGTGACAGTGGTGACAGTGGTGGCAGTGGTGACAGTGGTGACAGTGGTGGCAGGCACACCTGGCAGGGGCCAGGAGCTGGGCAGGTGTGTGTCAGACAAGGGTTCCAGTGAACTCCCAGCAAATGAGGGAACTCTGAGGCTCCTCTGCCAGTGGGGTGAGGGAGTGCCTGTGCTCAGGGTGCTGTGGCTTGGCCGCCTGCCTGGCAGCCAGGTGGGACACTTCTATTTCTTGCACCATTCTCCTTCCATGGGCAGGTTGAAACCTGCTGTTGCTATTTTTAGAAGGATGGTATCTATCAATCCATGGAGCAGATTGCTGCCCACAAAGATAGATGAAACAACAGCTGGTGCTTCAGAGAGGGATCAGGACAGTGGAAAAGCTGCTGCTTGCTGAGCCCCCATACTCAGCTGTCAGTGGCCAGTTTGAATGTGGGAGCTCAGCGGGCCCAGAGGTCCGTCCTTCCTTCCTTCTGTCCTTCCGTCCTTCTGTCCTTCCATCCTTCCATCCTTCCGTCCTTCCGTCCTTCCATCCTTCCGTTCTTCCTCCCTCCCTCCCCCTCAAAAATATTATTTTAACCTTAAATAACAAGATATTTACAGAAATTAAATTTTGAATAGTGCATCTCTTTGCAAAAATGCCATTTTTAGTCCTAAAAAGTGAAGCCTGAAGAGAGAGGTCTGCAAGACCAAGCAGTGTTGCTGACAAAGCTTCAGAGCCATAGTCTGTTCATTGGGTCAGGATGTGCCCAAAAGTAAGTTCACCTTTAACAACTAGTCAGCTAGTAAATAAAAGAGAGTTTAGCCTTTGTCTTGATCATCAGGACCATGACAGTTTTGGTTCAGAGAGAATGATTTTCTGGATAAATCCAGAAGTTAAAAAAAAAAAAAAAAAAAAAAAAAGAAGAATGAAGGATCACATTGCTGACTGGTAGACAGGAGATGTGGTGGGGGAAGAAACCAGATGAATTGTGTTGTCTAAACAATTTGTTATGAATTATCCAGTCAACTGTAATGAAAACATATGGGCAAAAATCACAAGAAACTCCTCCAATGTTTTAAAATGTGAGTGATGCTGATATTGACTGGGGGCTCTGTGTGTTGGGATTGCAAAAGAGGACATTGAAAAGAACTGGGGGGACCCAATTTCCAAAAGGGAAATGGAGGAATTTCAGCATTCCAGCAGAAGCAAAGCGCTGCTTTTATTGTATGGGGAGGTTTAGAAGCGTTTTGCTTTGTTCTGATTTTGACAAAAACCATGGGAACCGTGAGTATTTCCCCCCAAAAGGAGCACTCCGAGCCCTGCCAACAGGCAGCATCTCTTCAGTGGGCTCTGCCCGGAGCGGCCGGGGATGGGTGGGGCCCTGCAGCCCCCCTGCCGCCCCCAGGGCCCCCGTGCTGAGCCCCCTCCTCAGTGCTGGCACCCCTTTCCTCGCAGGGAGCAGAGGGGACAGAGCAGCGATGCCAGCGCTTGTCCCAGCCCGCGGCCCCGTGTCCCCATTAAGAGCGGCACAAATGAAATGACAGCCACGCAAACGCTGCTGCTGCAGAACGGCCGGCGCTCTCCTCCAGGTAATTAATCGCCCTGTAAAGTGCTCTCAGATACACAGGATGAAAAATGCTGCATAAAAGGGGCTGATACAATAGAGCTGTTGGTACTTAAACTGGTAAAAGCCAAGATAGGATGACTGAGGCAAATACATTTTTGGTGACTCTTTAAATTAGAAAGGTGCATCAATGGAAATTTGGGCAATTCATTGCCCCTCGCTGCTGCCATGCTGGGTTTAAGGTACACACATAGGCAGGCCAGAATCACAATCTTCATATGAAACAGTTATTTATAACTACTGACAGGAGGAATTATGTGAAATAAATATAATTTATAGTTATTCCAGGAAAAGCCATCAAAACGAAAACGAATAAGGATTTCTTTCAGCTAAAAAGGTGTCAATTTGTTAAAAACCAATGGCCAATATTAGTGCAGATGACAGAATTATTAATATATTTCCAAACAATGTACATGTTTCTACACAGTCCACTTCTCTGGGCTGGGGGTGCAGTAGAGAACCCAAGGGCTGCATTCATTCAGACACTTTTTTCTCCTTTAAATTTGCAACTCTCATTTTTTACAGCAACCCCAAAGTCATGGCAGGCATGAAGTGCTGGACAGGGGCTGGAACAGAGGTGCCAAGTGGGACAGCACCAGGAAGCTGAGAGCTGTCAGACCCTCCCCTGCAGAAGGAACTGGGAGCTCAGGGTGATTCATTCTCTCTTCTCCTCTGTGGTTCCCCAGCATGCTGCAGGCATGCAGTGACATCCTCTGCATTGCTGCTCACAACGTGCCTGCAAAGGCTTCCCAGAGCATTTCACTTGCTGCTTTTGCAGTTCCAGGGCTCCCACCTGTGTTCCAGATTATTTTGTGTTGACACGAAATTGGAGAGAGCAACCACAAATTCAAAAGACAAATGAGCAGAGAGATTCCTGATCAGCACCATGTTTTTCCTGTAGCACAGGCATGGCCAAGCTGTCGAGAAGCAGAGCCCCCTGTGACTCAGGGAAGTTCCCTCTGGCTGCTCGGGGCTGGCACTAATGGGCTGGCCGAGCTCCAGGGCTCTTCTGGACACGCTCCCTCAGTGACTCCTGACTCTGGAAGTCCAGCAGTGCTCCTGTGGCCATGGTGCTCCCTGGGAGCAGCAGGGGACATCCCCATGCCCACAGCAGTCGGGCCACCTGGGCAGAGTGGCTCTGGCTCTCCTGGGACTGCTGCTGGTTCAACCCACACCAGGCTCCCTTTCTGCAGCCAGGCAAGGCTGGCTGAGTGGGAAGCAGCCCAGCCCAGCTGGGACAGCCCAGTTCTACGAGATGGACCCCAAAAGACTCATATTTTAGCCCTGATTTGGGATCTGTTCTCACACTGCTGGGTCTTTGTCACTTGATGTTGCTGCTCAAGGTATCCCTTCGGATCCTCATGTGAGCAGCTTGCTTGGCTTATCTGATGCTGCTCTCAGTCGGTTCAAATCTTATTTATCAAATAGACAGCATTTTGTTTCGATGGGTGATTTTTCATCTTCCATTAGTGAAGTTGTTTCCAAGGTTCCCCAGGGCTCTATATTGGGCCCGTTGTTATTTTGTGTTTATATGCTGCCACTGGGTTATATTATTCATCAGCGTGGAGTAGCTTTCCATTTCTATGCAGATGATTCTCAAATTTATTTGTCTGCTAACCCTCATGCTGTCTCAGCTGTCTCCGCACTATCAGCCTGTCTCTCTGACATCACAAGATAGATGTGGCAAAACTTTTTGCTGTTAAATTCAGACAGAAGAGGTGAGGCCTGCCTCGATGCCAGCATTTTATTTCCTGGGATGACATTTCCAATACGATCACTTCCAGGATCTCATCACCGTGTTGCCCCTCGTGCGCTCCTGCCTTACCTCGCTGCTCCCTCTATGATTTGTTACCCTGGCTCAGCACTCACCTCTGTCTGCAGTGGGATTTGTGGCTGCTCTTGGCGTTGCTGTTCTGATGCAGATCAAGGCAGTGGGCTGGGGACCAGCCCCCCCAGCTCTCACTTGCTGGCACCCCCCACAAAAACCTTTGTTTGTTCCTGAGTGCTGGCAGAGGGGACATCCCATCTCACAGAGCCACGTGGGCACTCAGCACACTGATGTCAGCAAAGTGGAGGGCTTTGCAAACGTTTCTCAGGATATTTGTACTTTTTTTTTTACAATTCAGTGGGATTTAGAAAACACAACAGCAGATACAAATCCCACACAGCACCATGCATGGTTATCCTGCTTGGAGCGTTTCTCTGGTAAAACACAACAGACACTCCTGAAGTGCTGCTGAGGAGCAGGGCCAGCCCCCTCCGTGGGGACCCAGCCCCTCCTCTGGGCCCCTGTCTGGGTTTGTTGCACTCCATGGCAGCGTGGTGGTACTGCATGGCACAGCTCTGCCAGCACCCAGGACCCCTGAGCTCATCCTTCTCTGAGTGATCCTCCCAAGCAGCCCAGGCTCCCCTCCCCAGTGTACTGCACGCAACTTTAAAATCCTTCAAAAATAGCCAATTTGTTCCTATAAGGATGAACCAACTAGTACTCACAGAGACATCAAATAAATCTACTTCATACATTATTTGTTAACTTCATCAAATAAAGTACAATTTTACGGCTTAAATGTCAATCTCCACAGCTCATTGAGTTCTTTAAAACAGCAGAGACTTGTCTGTTTACAGAAGCAAAAATTAGGAAGGCAGCTTTCAGCTGGTGCAGGGATCCCATTGGCTCATGTACAAGGAAGAATCATAAAATACATTTGATGTGGAGAGTGTGCAATTTGACAAAGACAATTTGATTTGTCCATGGCTTTTAAAATATTCATCCCACTTTGATGGACTATAGTTTTATAAATATGGATTACCATTAACTGGCACAGGCAGTCGCTGCCTACAGAGTGTTCCGTGAAGCTTGTTGGGAATGAAGGCCTCCAATAAAAAAAATCATTATCTCTGCCTAAAAACGCTAATCAGTAACGTTTGGTTCATTTGCAGCTCAGAGGTCAGTAATTCACTTTAACTGCTTCTGTATTTGCAGTGTTTGGGAGGAAAAAGTGTTCCCAGTTTTACTGCTCAGATGTAGAAGTGGCTGCTGCCAAAGGGGAACTGCTGAGGCAGGTCAAGAGGACACGTGCAAAATTTAACTGCTGCTTCTGTCAGACAACTAAACTGCTTTTTTTTCCTTAAAGAAAAAAATAAGAAGTTCATAATAAAAGAAATAAAAAAGAAATTTGAAATCCAGGGAAAACAATTATAAGACTTGAGAAGGCTTTTGTTGGCTTCAGAGCCAAACTGAAGTCTGAGAGACCGGGTAAGGAGCACATTATGCACTTCTCCAGACCCTTAGCGAGCTTGTTCTTGCAGCCAAGTACTTTGTTTACAGTATGTCCACATAGCCAAGTACACACAGCAGAGGTGGTGAGTCCAGCGTGCAGCCCAGGGACTTAAACAAGCAAAAAGCTTTGAGTTTCCAACAGCAATTCAACAGTAATTCAACTTGTGAAGTAGATTCAACTTCCAGCCCAAAAGTTTATTCAAGTTAAGAAAACACATCCTCAGATTAAAAAGAGTATTGCACCACTGTCAATTTTCAGACGTTGCCATCAGGAAAAAAAAATTACATTTCAGGCTGACGAGCGACTAATCAAGGCAAGTGAAACGGTGCTGCAATAAATTACTCCGCAGCGAAATAAACCACACAAACAGACCGATGATAATAAATGTAAATTATTTCTCTGAAGAAATTTTCTTGGTATATGAGTAATACGAACCATCAGGAAGGAGTCTTCCTTAACATTAATTACAGAAAATGACAAGTGAGCTGATGACTGCGAAGGCTCATTATCTGAGAACATATTCACAACTTTGCAATTTGCGCGAGATGTACTCGGGCTAAATTAATCTCCCTTCTTTGCATGAGCCTCTTCTAATTTTCATGTTATTAACAGGTTTGCAGTATCACTCAGTGCTTGTCACTCTAATCAGGTTTCGGCATGTTCGCAAAAGCGAAGTGTCATTTATAAGGATAAGCCCTCATAATGGCGCTCTCTTTCATGTGGAGAATTCTACAAGGTTGCTTTTAATAAGGTCCTTTAATCATCTCCCTTTGCTCAACTTTTGGCCCCTCTGTTTTTTCATGAAGAGTCATTAAAAGACTTTGAAGTTCATCAAGGATGAAAAATTCATGACATTGTGGCAGGAAAAAGGCCAGGGGACGGAGGGACACGCTGGGCAAGGGACGGGCACAGGAGGGATGGAGGGACACGGTGGGCAGGGGACGGGCACAGGAGGGATGGAGGGACATGCTGGGCAAGGGATGGGCACAGGAGGGATGGAGGGACACACTGGGCAAGGGATGGGCACAGCTGGAGACGGGCGCTCCCGGGCTCTGCCGGGTATCCCTGCAGTGGGGCCGGTGCTGGGCCAGCCTAGCCACCCTCGGGTGCTGTCCTGTTCCAAAACTGCTGCTTCAGGGCTGGCAGGGCCGAGGGGGCGCCTCGCCGGCAGCGGCAGCTGCTCGCCCCGCAGCCCCAGCAGCACAGGCAGCAGATCCTGCCGGCGCTGCTCGGCCGAGGCACGGCCCAGGAGCGCTGCCACCGCCGTGCCCGATGGCTGCCGAGTGTCGCTGTCCCTCCCCTCCCTGCCGCAGCCCTGGGTACTGTGAGGCCTGGGCCGGCCCGTGGTGAGCCCGGGGTGTCCGGGGACAGCGCGGCACGGCCGGTCCCGGGGCAGATCCGTGCGCTGCCGGCAGCAGCTGGAGGGACACGGGGAGCTTTAGAGAGCTGCGGTAATCAGAGGCGACATTCCTCGGGGTCTGCGGCGTGGCCGGGCTCTGCGAGGTTAACCTTATTCTTCTTCTGTGATTTGATAACACTGGACTGGTGTTTGTGCTGGAGCTTTTGAACACAATGGAAGGAGGGGGAGAACTTTATTAAATTTTTGAAATTCATTTAAGCGGGGCCAGCATAATGAATTGCCAGATCTTGTGTGCGCATTGTCCCCGGAAGCAACAATAATTTAGGTGGACATAAACCAATATGTAGATTAAAAATGTTTAAGCCAAGTGTCGTAAAATATATAAAAACATAAGGCAGAATTAACATATCAAAGTTTAGCATTATAAGTAATGACGGGTCAGATATAAGGTTATGTCTGCAAAATTGCATTTCAATATAATAAATCCGTTCAAACTCTGTCCAGAGACACAAATTGAATCTATAGACAAAGCAACTGCAATCCATTGAACGCTATGAAGTATTCAAGTGAAAACAATGCATTTAGGAAAGGAAATTGAGTGTATTTTAAATATACAGGTGCTTGGAACTTCCATATCGCTTTATGCTTCTGCAGATTTGTATACACTGCATACACAGCCTACTTTTGACAAAGTCCTCAAAATGATGAATTTCTGATGGAATACTTGATATTGCAGCAGATCTGTTATGCACCGCTTATCCTGTAACACAAACCATTAATAACAATCACGCTCCCGCTGCACTGAGCTCTCTTGTTAAGATTTCAAAGCTTCTGCAACTCTGCTTGCCCCACAAGGATGTGACTGTGGCCAGGCCAGGGCTGGCCCAGCCCCGGGCACCCCCTCCCTGGCAGCTCCTTGGCTCTGTGGGCAGCCAGGGGCTCCCAGCTCTGCACCCCAGGACCTGCATCCTCCACCTCTGCCCCAGTCCTGCTGAGTGGCATTTTCCCCCCACACACCAAAGTGTCCCATGGGCTGGATGCTCGGTGCCCCCATCCTCCCACCCACGGTGCCAGGGCTGGGGTGAGGGTGCTGATGAGAGCAGCAATCCCTGTTTCTTGATCTTTATTTGACAGGCACAGCCCTTCCCAGGCATCCTTGACCTGTGCTGGCACTGATGCCATGCTGTGAGGGGTGAGCTGGGCAGCAGGACAGAGGTGGAACTCTCCTGCCCCAGCTCCTGCTCGCTCTGTGCTGTGGGCAGGGAAAAGGCTGAGCCCACACCAGCCCTGCCCAGACACCCACGCATGGTCGGGCTGAACACAGGTGATGTGTTTGCCCAAATCCTGGGCACTGTGGGAGCGTGGGGAGGGAGGAAGAGCCCTGCTGGTGTCCCTGCACACTTGCTGGGGGCTGCCAGAGCCAGGAGGGGCTGTGGCTGCCTGTGCCAGGATGCCCATGCTTGCAGGTGGCAGGCACAGAGCCCTGCTCGCTGCTCCTGGGGGCTGGAGCAGCCGGGACTGGGACCCCTGCCCCGGGTAAGGGCAGGCTCTCAGCAGCCCTTGGAGCAGAGATAGAAGGTACTTTTGGGAGCTGGCATGATGGGTGGGGAGCACAGGCTTTAATAGACATGTTCATCTTTCAGCAGTGTGTTTTGCATGTAATAATGTCAGCACACTTCTCACTCTGGCAGAAATTCCGCAGATAATTGGAAAGAAGTAAAAATGAAAACATTAGAATTTGCCATGTCATATGTTAACGTTTTATTATTGTATGATGCCAATGGTCCACTGACAGATGCTGTGTTATTAACATTTGATTAAAAATCACTTCAGGTCTAAAGCAGCCTGTTCAGAAGAGAACATCTTGACAAGCCTGGTGGTTTGTGATTGACAATTAATAACATTCTGTATGTCACAACACAGATAGTGTGACTTATTGGTGCTGGTGTAATGCAACACTTTTCATCTGAGCTCTTCAAATTGGTACATAGAAATAGGAGAGAAAGAGCCTAATTCAGCTGACTTTGATTACAAACACACCAGCCAGTGCAGAGCTCTCCATCCCAGAGCAGACCAGCAGTGCTCAGCAGGGCACCCCCTCATCCCAAATCTCCACTGCACAGGAAAGGACTTCACATCCCATTTCACCACCAAACTTTTGGGCAGGAGCTTAGTATTCAAATACATGGTTACAGCAGTTACTTGCAGCAAAAAACTACAATCTTATTTCACCAAAAAATGAAAGCAAAACATTCATTCACTTAGATATTAAAATAATTTGTAACTGGGAAGATGAATGGTCAGTCTGTCCTTCATGGTTTGATTAGGAACTCGTAATTGCACACTACTGCCAGTGAGGTCTGATGTCCATGTGTTGATAGGGAAATTCATTAAAAACATTTAAATTACGTTCTTTGGGTGAGAGTTGGAATTCAAAGACATTTCAATTGTCTTTGCTCTAGGAAAGGGGAAATTCTGAGAAACTTTGCTCATGCTCTTCTTGCTTTGAAATAATGGCTTCAGCAGCCCTGGGCACGTTTCTGCCCAGAAAAAAATACTAAAAATGCTGTTGTGGATTCCCATGGCCACCAGAAATCTGGGCAGCCCTATATGTGTGCAGGGTGAACCTCTGCAAATCCAGCCAGCCCAGCCAAATGGGTCCTTGCCATCTTCAATTTAATATTTACTGGAAATGCTTTTCCTGGCTCTATGGTCCCGCAGTGCCATGGGGTCTGCTGCTCCTGCCCTGTCCCACAGGTGGCTGCCATCCACCTGGTGTGTCCCCTGTGTGTCCCCCTGGGCACGGGGAGCCACTGCCAGTGCCACCTCTCCAGGCCAGGCCTGGTGTGCTGCACCCTGAGCAAACAGTTTTGTGCTGGAGCCATGCAAACACTTCCCAGCCCTAATGCAGTAAGCAGGGGAAATAATTACAGATTTCCAAGGTTCAACAGGGAATACTTCTGAGAAATGCGTCCTCCACTGGGAGTTTCATAACCATTTAATCTAATTTTTCTTGATGTTTTGATCTTCCTCTTAAACAAGGCATTTGTCATTAGCTTTCAAGGAGACAAGTTGCTAATACATTACACTCTTAAAAGGCCCACAGTTAGTGTCAATGTCTTCTGATGGCTGTTCACTAACAGTACATGAAAGAATTGCCAGTGTCAGTTCCTTTCCACATGGCTTCAGCCGTGATGGCAGCAGGGTCCTGTCCCAGCAGTGCTGGCAGGGACACTGGGCTGGGGGCACAGGGTCTGAACTCAGCCTTGTCCCCTCCACCTTGTGTCCAGGCCACTTAGTGTGGTGTTTTTGCCACCTGCCTCATGCTCAGATGATGCAGAGTTTCTCCTGATATTTCTAGGCAGACATAAAGCAGAAATATACAGGGAAAAGGAAGCACATGAACCTCACCACAGCCATTCCTGCCCCCAGCACGCTCTCTTGCTGCCAGTCCAGGAGCACTTGGAAAACCCACAACACGTTCTGTGCCCTTCCCCCAGAGAACCAGAGAAACCCCAGACTGCCTGGACCTGCCTGGACACTCTGCTCCCTCTGCTCTTCCAACACTGCCAACAAAGCAGGTGGAAAATATATTTTTTTAAACTTCTTGGATGACATAACTTGCATATTAAATAATAATGAACCAATAAATTACAAGAAACTAAACAACCAGAAGAATATGTATGTGAAGTTTGGAGTATTTATAAACGAATTAATCATTCATGATGTATAAACTCTGTATAGCTAAATGCATCATTTACTGAACTTCATCACCTTTCACAACATCTCCACCTGTACCTGGCTGGTTTCAACCTCTCTGCAGAGAGGTTGGTGATCAGTAGATTAGAGATAAGGCACATCCAAACAGGGCACTTTTGGTTTTACCATCGCAAATCCCCTGGTTTTCCAGGCAGTTCCTGAGAGGGTTAAATCCAGGGAGCTGTAACTGGTGTCTGCAGGAGCAATGCTCTGGGCACTCAGACAGCTCCCAGCCTCCCTGCTCATTCCTCTTCTCGCACCTGAGGCTCCCTGTTAACACCCCAATACACTTCTGCAGAGTCTGAATGGGAAGCATGTTTGACCACCAGATTCTTGTGGAAGTCGTCAAGATGAATTTAAGAGTTTGATTTTAGGCTTCTCAGCCAATGTCCCTGAGCTGTGCCCCCGCAAAGGGGCTGGGCAGAGGCTGCTGGCAGGCAGAGGTGAGACTGCCCTTCGTCTGTGCCACACACTCCTGACACGGTGCCACTGCTCTTTGCCTGGATGACTCCTTTTCTAAACAAGTTAATGGTGAATAATGCATAGCAAGTACAAGTTTTTTTGACAAACAGTCACTCCACGAAAGTGCTTTTTGCTTGGGAAGCATCACAAACATTTCCAGCAGCTGCTGGAATTCCTGAGGCTGGTGGCAGCAACCCCTGCAACTGCAGAAAAAGCTGCTACACCTGGCTTCTCTTTCTCTACCTCGTGTTGCCTCCTCAGGGCAGAAATGCGGCAGATTCCTCAGCCCCAGGTTCCTCAGCCGCAGGTTCCTCAGCCCCACATCCCTCATCCCCACATCCCTCATCCCCACATCCCTCATCCCCACATCCCTCACCCCCAGCTCCCTCAGCCCCACATCCCTCAGCCCCACATCCCTCATCCCCTCATCCCTCATCCCCACATCCCTCAGCCCCACATCCCTCATCCCCTCATCCCTCACCCCCAGCTCCCTCAGCCCCGGATCGCTGCCGTCCCCTCCCGGGCCCTCACTCTGCCGCTCGGTGCCCGGCCCAGGGCAGGCGGGTTTGTTCCGAGGGGACAGCGCTGCCGCCGCTCCGCACACAGCCGACACTGTCCGGACACCCACGGAGCCTTCCCCACCCTGGGCTCCCGGTTCCCCACGGCCCCGGTGCTGCCGGGCCGGGCTCGGCACCGAGCTGGGCTGGCCCGGGCCGGTGGCACCGATCACGGCGGAGCCGGGGCGATGTGCTCGGAGCCCGCACCTGTCACACGGTAATTAATGGGTGGGGGATTGCTTTTGACAGGAATTCAATGGCCTGGAACAGACTTTGTGCCAGTCTTTTGTGCCTCAGGCAAAATGCTTACTAAGTAATTTTATGGATACCAAGCTCAAACATTTCACAATTAGCACTTTGTTTGCACGAGTTGCAGAGAGGGAGGGCAGTACTGCTGCTCTGCCCTCACGGCTGGCCAGCTGCAGCCCCACAAAGGCTGTTCTGCCCCCAAACCAGGGGCATTGCCCTGAGCAGCAGGAACTGCTGCAGGTACCGGTGGTGGCGAACAGCCCCGAGGCGGGGAGGAGCCCCGAGGATGCTGTGGATCCTGAACCACCCCCGAGGCCCCAGGGCAGCAGGATGGGCAACAGGCAGCTTCCCTCTTTGGGTCTGCAGATGATTTCCGTGAGCCCAGGTGGGATTACACCCATCCTGCCCGCAGCCAGACACGGTGCCCGTCCCACTGCGGGGTGGCATTGCACGAACACCCTGCCCAGCCCCGGGGACAGAGCTGCCCACCCTGCTGACCCTCCTGCAGGAATGACCCCACAGCCAGTCCTGCTGACCCTCCTGCGGGAATGACCCCACAGCCAGTCCTGCTGATCCTCCTGCGGGAATGACCCCACAGAGGGTGCTGCTGACCCTCCTGCAGGAATGACCCCACAGAGGGTGCTGCTGACCCTCCTGCAGGAATGACCCCACAGCCAGTCCTGCTGACCCTCCTGCAGGAATGACCCCACAGCCAGTCCTGCTGACCCTCCTGCAGGAATGACCCCACAGCCAGTCCCGCTGACTCTCCTGCAGGAATGACCCCACAGAGGGTCCTGCTGACCCTCCTGCAGGAATGACCCCACAGAGGGTCCTGCTGACCCCTGGGAATGACTGGCAAGTGCCGGTTTTGTTCAGCTGAGGGATATCTTACTGTAAACAGAATATTGTTTTATATGAAACCATTAAAAAGGTCCCCGAGGGCAGCCCTAAGTATATATTTTATTCTACTCTGAATCCCTGTTTTGACTTGGCTTTACAACAAAAACGTGTTTTCTGTATTTAAGCAGATGCAGTAAAGGAAAGGTCGTGACTGGTGCTGACATGGAAATCTCATTTGGCTCATGGGTCCCCTTAGGGCCTTTATGCTGTGTGGTACTTCAAACATATTTCAAAGTACAACACTAAATGTCACTCTTTAATAGACAGAGGCATTCCAAGTGTTTCTTGAATTTCCTTGGAAAGTGCTTCCCTGAAGCCAAAGGCTTGGCACCAGTTTGGTTCCCCCCCAGCAGAGCAGGGACAGCTCCATGGCAGCCCAGGATGACACCCAGGGTGGCACCCAGGGTGGCACTGGGGGGTCTGGGGGGATAGAGCCTGGCAGCTGCTTGTTGCAATAGCCAAGAATCAGAAAGAACTGCAGAAAAGAAAAAAAGAAAACAACCCAAATCCCTTCAAAACATATACCATGTTTTGAATTCATTTCCATTTTTCCTTTTCCTCATCCAATTCTTCACACTCACTCAGCAGCTCTTTTGGGATGTGAAAGTTATTTGGATTTTTTTGGAAGTGTTTCACATCTTACACAATCCTCACAAGTCACTACAGCCCAATCCCCAGTCCTGAAGACTCTTGAGAGCAGTTGGATCTTTTCCTGCTGCCAGGCTTGGGCTGTAGTGAGGATGAGTAGCCAGCCAGATGGCATGGAAATTTATTTAGCTAATTCCTTCAACAAATAAGGAATTTACTCATGAGTCAGAGGGATTGACATTGGTCAGGAAGATCTGAATTTAGCGAATAATTTCTGCTTTAAAATGCAGCTAAAGCACTGAAAAGGTTTGATTTTCTTTTGACGGTTAAATTGGACTTAGTTTGAAAATGGACATTTTCACTTGCAGTTTATTCTACACAAGACAGAGACAAACACTCTACAGAGCCTCAGAGACCCGAGTGGCTCCTGCTTAGCCAGCCTGATCCCAAAGCAAGGGTCCCTTTCCCATTTTTCCTTATTTCTAGTTTGGGCAGAGAAAACCAGGAGAAACCTGGCGACTCCAGCTTTGACTCAAGGCAGGAGCCATCAGCTCTGGCACCTCTGCCAACAGTCAGGAGGGGGAATCAGCAGCTTCTTGCTGGTGCTCTCCACAGGGCCAGGGTTTACAGTCAGTTTATGCCATGTGTACGGTATGCAAGCTTATTTTTCTCTTAGCTGCTATAAAAATTAAAGATTTGGCTCTATACTGCAAAAGGTACTTCCAATTCTACATAGTAGCATTTCTCTCCTATGATCAGGGCATAAATCCAGCTTTTTCATTATGTCCATAAATTGCTCCATATCAACAGGGCAGCTACAGGTCACCTCAGCAAGGTCAGATAAACCTGTGTCACTTCTGGCTGTGCTGCTAACATTGAATTTCTCACACACTTAGGGACTACTTTGTGCCTTTTCTCACTGTCAAACACAGCTGTTGGAAAGGGCTCTTCTAACAGCAATTTCTTACTCCTGAATATTCACCAAAGGCTGCCCAGGGCACTGCTGTAGTCACTGTCCCAGGAATAATTTAGAAAACATGTAGACGTGGCATTTGGGGACATGGGTTAGGGGTGGCCTTGGCAGCACTGGGTTAGTGGTTTGGACTTGATCCTCTCAGAGGGCTTTTCCAACCTAAACAATTCTCTGATTCTATCCTTATCCCTGTCTGTCCTCAAAAATCTCATTTACTGTCATCATTGTGAAAAATAAAATTTTGTAGTGTAAATGGAAGCCAATATTTGATGTCACATGGAGCTTTCTTTGCATTAATTAGCAATTTACTGAACAAATATTGCTGTGCAAACCAACAATCAGTATCTTATAATTAAAAGCTTGTTCATGTTTATCTGCAATCTTTCCCCAAAGATAAAACCCTGTGAAAACCACAGGCTACAGATGTTTCCAAAATGGGAGAAGTGTCAATGTAAAGAAGCTCCTTGAAATCAGGATGCTGTTGTGTGTGTGAAGTGCAGAACCAGGGGGCTGGGGAGCTGACACTGCTGGGAGGGCACAGCACTGCCCTGCTCTCAGCCCCCAGGGAGCTCTCAGCTCTGGGGCTGCTCCAGCTCAGTGCAATTAGAGAAGAACCTGCCCTAAACCCACCCCGTGTGGTTTCCAGGATCTCCATCCCTGCCCTGTCACCCACAGCACGCTGCTTCCTCACCGCTTCCCTTCTTTTCTTCTACCAGCTACTGTTCTGCAGAGTCAAACCATAAAATCCTCACTTCCTGCAGAAGTCATACATCAATAAAAATAAACACTTGAGTCCAGACCCATTTTGTCTGACCCAGTGCCTGCTGCCAAAGCCCACAAAGATCTTTAGCCTCTAGATTTCCCATGGTCAAACAAAATAAGGTCTGAGTGGCATTAAATATCACTTTTGCATTACACACATTTTTCTCTCACACAGAGTGTCATAAGTGGATAAAGAACCTGATATTGTGGGTACCTAAAGCCCAACACAGCTTCTGCTGAGGGACCTTCAGGGATAAGGGGCCAGTGCTCTGTTAAAGATTAAAACCCAACCGTCTGCTTTTATGCTTGAGAGTCCTTCGCGACTCCCCGGTGACATCACATTCATCTCACTGTATTTGAAAAATGCATTTAAATGTCAAAACTAAAGTACCCAAACAAGGGCTCCTTAGCACACTAACTGTTAACACATTGCTGAGCCAAATGCCTTCCCCAAGACATATGGGGCCGAGTCTATCCATAAAATATACCACAAGTAACACACAAAGTCCCAGAGGAAATAAATACTCTCCGCTCTAGTCTGACCTGGTTTTTCCTCCCAAAACACACTTGAAGACATGTTTCACTGCAGGAGTGGACATCAATTTCCAATACCTTTGTGCAGCACTGCACCTCCTGATGTCTGAAGAGATGCTCCAGGCCGTGGCTGTGGGGCTGAGCTCAGAGGGAGGAGCTGTGGACATGGGGCTATTGCCAAGGCCACTCACTGGGCAGGCTTCACCCCAATTGAAATAAAACTGTTCAGATCAATGAACTCGGTAATTTACTTCAGACAGACCTAATCAGTGCAAGGTAAAAGAGAGGCAACTTTGCAAAATGTAAATGAACCCGACACCAGAGACACAAGTAATGGGAATTCAATGGCAGCTGGTGCCTGAGTAGCAGAACCACGAGCTGTCCCTGATTCCAGCTGCTTGGAATACAGAGGAGGTGGCAGAGGAATGAGCTCCTCCTCTTGCCCTGCAGGACTGTGGCAGCAGGATGCTCAGCTGGGGAGTGAGAAGCAGCTCTGCCCTGCCCTGGGCTCCCTGGTGCCCCCAACACCCCAGAACTGGGGGTAACCAACCTGCTGGGATCTTCCTCCTGCCTGTAAAGTCACAGTGCCTCTGAAAGTACAGAAGGAGATTGGCCCAGGCCATCCAAACCCCAGAGAGGAAAGAGAAACTCCCACAGGCAGTGGCACTGGAGAGGCAGGATCAGTGGGAAGGGCAGAGGCAGGCAGAGCTCCATGGACCCAGACAATCAAGCTCAGACCCAGGTGCTGTGAGCCCCATTTTCCTGCTGGAGCACGGCCAGCCCCTGGCCAGCCCCAGGGCTGGGGGGCTGCAGGGAGCAGCCATGGGAAGGAACAAAATGCCTGTCTGCTCAGGGAAGCCCAGTTTTCCTTGGGCAATGTGGGAAGGAAGCCAGGGCACGCAGTGCTCAGATCACAGTGCTGGCACCACTGAGGCAGCAGCAGCTTTTACAGAGAGGAGCAGTTAGGTCTTCATAATGGACTGCAACTTTCTAGAATAATTTAATTTTTTCCTACTGTTACGATGCCAGAATTTCAATCAGACAAAACTGTATAATGGATTTCTTTTGCTGGGCATGTTACATAAATTGCATATTCAAGTACTATAAAATATTTGTAACAGACAGGTACTTTTCTAAATTGGGTCTGACAGTAAGCGATAGTGACTGGAATATTTATGTGATGGCACCTATGCAACGAGGCAAACTGCAGGGTGTGGGGCTGGGAGGGTGGCAGCAGGGATCCCACACAGGGTTCCAGCTTTCCTGCCCTGCTGCCCCGAGCTCCCCAGCCAGCCGAGAGCTGAGCCTGTGCTTGGTGCCATCGGGGAGCAGAGGCACAGCCATCGTGCAGAGAGCCCTACAGCACAGATTGGGACACATCCTCCCTTCCTCCCTTCTCCTAAACCTTAAAGCAGAGTTATTTGAACTCTCAGCACTCCCCTGCCCAGCAGCACAGGGGGCAGAGGGCTGGGGACCAGCCTGCCCTGCCCCAGGGCTGCCCTTGGCTGCAAGAGGGGGTCTGCAAGGCTGCTCCTGTCCAGGGCAGTTGCTCCCAGCTCTTGCCCAATTCTTGCTCTGTTGCCAGAGCCTCCCTGAGAGTGAGCACTCATTTTGGTAACATTTCCTTGACAATCACAGTTGGCAGGACCATACTTGGCTATTTACAATTAAAATATTGTATTGATACAAATAGGCTTTGGCAGGCGCTTCAAGAGGTTTTTAATTGAATGATTATTGTATTAAATAACTGGTTTTAATGGAGCATGAACTCGCTTAAATGACGACTGTAGAGCTACTGGAGGTCCAGCAAATTTCCCCGGTTTTTCCAGCTTTTCACAAATAAATATGTCTTGCCAGCAAAACAATTTCCTGGCTGATCAAGGAGGGTGGCGAGGTAGAAGCTGCCAGTCCTGGGCCAAGGCCTGGAGCTGTGGCTGGCAGCTTCTCAGGCTGCTGGGCAGCCCAGCAGGGCAGTGCCCACGGTGATGCTCTTGGAGTGCCAGTGCTGGGTGGGCAGGAGGATGAAGAGAAGGAAAGCAGGGCTTCCTTAACCCTGTTCATAGGGCACCTGCAGCACTAGCACCCTGAGAGCCCCTAAACACACCCAGAACACACCCTGGCCCCCAGCCTCGTGGGGCTTTGACTCCTGCCAGGACATTTCCAGTCATTTCAGGCTGTCATGGGAAACCTCCGTGGCACAGACACCTCAGTCTGCCCCCCTTCAACAACAGCTCACGTCAATTTGCATTACACACAAAGAGCAGGAGCAAACATGAAGATGAACCCTCTGAAAAAGGCTTGCACAGCTCTTCAGCATGGGCAGGATTAATCACAAATAATAATTACCATACCAAGAGATAATAATGCAACAGCTCAGCCTGGCCTGAGCTCCTGGGCAGGCAGGACCTCTCCAGAGTGGGGGAAGCAGCAGTCACGGTGCATTCCTAGCATGAACCCCCTCCCCACTCCCCCACTCCATTTATTAAATCATTACTCACAATAATTCTGGATTTCGTGATTTGTCAGATCAGAAAAACACCACCAAGCAAACCCCAGCCTTGTGCTCAGCACCCCTTTAACCTTCTACTCCCATTCCCAGCAACAGCTTTGCTGCCTCAAGACAAAATGCTCCCTGGCCCTGGGGTCACCACCACCAGCCTCCTTTTGTGTGCCAGGGAGGTTTCCAGCTGATGCAGCCACATGACAGCCATGGGCACTATTAGTTTATTGCCTCCATTAAGGCTCCAATAACTTAACAACAGATCAATAAACCATTATTAGCCTCCAGCCTTGAAAACCCAGTCACCCCAAACCCACCCAGCCCTGACAAGCTGACAGTTTCTCATCATGAGGAGCCAAGAGAGCTGGTTTGCAGTCTGGCTGCCCAAACACTGCTTCCTGCAGGGAGGGGCTCCCCACATTTCTCCCAAAAAGAGATCAGCTCTCCCAAAGGCGGCAGGGGCTGGTGGCAGGTAACGGTGTTCCTGACTCTCCATGGGGTGAGTGCCAGGGATGCTCTGTGAGGGTTTCCCTCTGCAGAGCCCCCAGGACACCCCTTCCATCAGTCAGTGTCGGTGTCACCCCACTGACCCTCAGCTGGCTCCTCACCAGGCCATGGCAGTGCCCCCCACATCGCACACCCCAGCTCGCCCACAGGAGCCCACCAGCCTCTCCTGATCACCGCAACATAAAAATCTGTGTTGCTCCTTTAGCTTTGAAACACCTCTATGGCTCTCACTCTAAGAGAGAATTTGCAATTTGAAGCGCTAATGGTTGATTTTGCTAAAAAATTAATTCAGCAATTTTCCATAAATTATATGCAGCTCAATAATAAAAAAATATTCCTACATTTGGAAGCTTTCCATTACTGGTCCCGCTCCTCTGCAGAATAAAATTGTGTGAATAAAATGTGTTTTCAGAAACAGAACTCTCTGAAAGTATTTTCTAAGAATTGATATTGAATTGATACATTAGAGGAGAAACTTGGGCTCCTTTTGTAAGAATCATACATTTCACAATAGTCTGAACAAAGGGAGTTGTCTCTGAACACCGCAATTTAGTCCTGAAAAAGTGACAAACAAATAATTCCAACTAAACTAGAAAAAGAAAAGTAGTGACTTTTAATTATATAATCTTTTTTGATGAATTTATTTCTGACAGTTTTATAGGCTGACAAGAGAAAGTGTTTTATATGCAAAAAACATTATTCACTCTCAGCTGTTAAAGCATAAAAATTGTCAAATGATTTTAATACAGTTTTAAGTTTAATGTTTATTGTCAGAAAAAAAGTCCACAGCAATTACTGAGTCA
>VZSR01000598.1:431752-462520 GCA_013398615.1 Brachypodius melanocephalos | reverse complement strand
ACCCCAGCAGACACCCACCCACTGCCCAGCCCGGCCGATGCAGACGCTGCCGCTGCCGGCTCGGCGCTGTCGGAGCTCTCGGGGCCGCGACACTCAGACACTGCTGCCGGGGAACCTGTGCGAAATTAAATTCTCCACTTGGCTGGTCCGGGTGACTTGGCTTTGCTCTGCTGACTTGTTCCTTCATTATTTTTTTGGCCGATAACTGACTGCAAGCTTGTCTTGTCTGTTTAATACCAGCACAGCAGCTCCAGGAGAGGCTCAAGCTTGTCAGTCTCGGCGAGCGCGCACTGTATTGCTCTCCCCACTTCATTTACTTCATGGACAGGAGGGGAAAAGCCTCGAGGCGCTGCGGAGCTTGGCAGCTGGGATGGAGGGTTTCTCTGCAGGCTGGGTGCAGCCCCCGAGAGCAGCCTTGGCAGGGCAGGCTGGGGCACAGGGAGACCTGCGCATTTCCAGGCGCTCGGATAGGGCCAGGCAAGCTAAGGACAGTAATTATTAAGATTAATCTCTCCCTCACACCTTGAAGCACGCCGAGGAAATCTCCAGGCAGCCTTGCAGCCAGGTTTGCCATGGATTTGGCTGTTCTTTCTCTGAGCACCTGGTGCAGAAGCAGCTGTGGCTGCAGGGGCTGCCTTTCCTCCCTGGGCAGAGGAGAGGCCATCTCCTCACAAGGACCTTCTCCCCCTGCCTGTACTGTCCTACACGGACTGATGCATTTAGGGGAGCACAAGGGTCCTGGCAGATGCAGCCACACCTCTCCTGGTGGTTTTGCAGCAGGGACAGGAGAGGGATCAACCCAGTCCCCAAGACAGGTCCGTTCCTGGAGGACAGGTGCCTGCACTCAGCTGCAGAGCAGGGGCAGCTGGGTCCTTGGAGTAGGGCTTAGCAAACACAGTTGGTTCTCGTTTAATTAAGAGCAAGCAGAGAATTTAAAGACTGGGTTTTCTCCAACCTGTGATAAATTAACCTTCTCCTTGCTCAGGAGGACAGGAATGCTCCAGATCAATGATCTTACTGATGCCTGGCTTCCCCTCCTTTGGAGGGAGAAAGGGACAGAGAGCATCAGCCCCTGTCCCTGCTGCTGCCTTTGGGGCGGTGAGTGGAGTGACTGTGGGTAATGATGATGAATGGCATGATTAAAGCTGGAACTCAGACCTACAGCTGGAATTTTAGACCCTATTCACAGAATAAGCCAGCTCCTGCTGTGCAGTTTGGGGGCACTCAGAGTGCAGCTGAAGGCACCGGGGTGCTCCAGGCAAACAGACACCCCAGGCTCGTTCAAGGGACCAGAGGGCTCCTGTTCCTGTGTCAGGTTGGGTGCAGAGCTACTCCCAGTGTGGCTGTGGCTGTGCTAAGGGGTGCCAGCATCCTGTGACAGCCACCAGAGGATATGTGGGCACCCATGGGTGGCATGTCCCAGAGCAGGGCCTGCAGGATTGTGGCTTCTGTCCCTCTGGATCCTGGGCAGAAAATAAGTCCCTGATTTAAAAAAAAAAAAAATTGTGCATGTAATAAAAACTGGTAGATTTATCAATTTCTCAGAAATCACATAGATAGATACAACATCTGCAGCTCTGCCTGAGCAATGCTGGGCCTTGGCTGCAGTTTTTGCTTTTCTAAACTCCTTCTTTAAATGTATTTTTATACAGCAGTGTTGACCTTTTCTGCCAGCCCCTGTGGAGTGAGTTTGTATCTTGTGTAAAAGTCATATCAAATGGGCCACAAAAAATCACTCCTGCCTGATTAAAATGAATAGTCTAGACAACGTGTGCATTTTCCTTCTGTGTCGTTAGCTTTGTGTGAGAGCTTGCAGCAATCAGGGCTTTTATGGGAGAAACAGCTACAGGTACTGCGAGCTGCCTTAGCGGATACTAATTACAATCCCTGCAAGGATTGATTTGCAAAGAAAATTTCTATTGCCTCAAGGACAAACGTTTGTGCAAATCATATTATTGTGTATGAGAAATTGGTAACACTTTATGAAATGGTTCGTTTATAAATACTTTACTATTTATTAAATTAAATTATCTTATAACAATTCTTTTGCTAAGTTACAATATCATAAGTGTTCTGGTTTTGCATTATTTCTGTGCTGTAAAGCTGGCTGTTAGGGCTTGGTTGGCATCACCTGTTCAGGGTGTTGCTGCTGCAGTTTGTACCATGCCATGCCTGACACTGGTGCCCACACACAACGCTGGTGTCAGAGCAGCAGCACCCTGAGCATCTCCTCTCCCCTTCTTCATTTGGACCTGAAACTCTAGAACAGCATAATTTTGAAGTTGTGGGGTTTGGCAAATAACACAAACCATCCTTGTTGCGTGTTTGGCTCATCCAGCGTGGCTCACACCACAAGAAGTGGGTGCCCAGCCCTGAGCTGTGGTACCAGCAGATCCCTGATCCAGCCAGCAGGAGATCAGCTGCTGCATGGAGGAGGATGAGATTGTGTCTGTACCTCCCACACCCCCACATCTGCACCTTTCCAGAGCAGGTGGGAAGCACTGGTGTTGCCTCCAGACCATTGGGGCCATTCAGATGTTGGTTCTTGTGGACAAGCCAACTGTGCCCCATGGTAAGGGGGCTGCATCTCCAGGGTAAAGGGTTTGGATCTTCAAGACCCCGTGGGTCCAGGGCTGCTTTCCCATTTTCCTGTGGGAGCACAGTTTGCAATCCCACAGTGACTGGTGCCGTATCCAGGCTGGCACTGCCCACCTGACCACATTCCCAACATGGCAATTGTTCCAGCCCTGTTGTGTATTTTACCTGGAGGAATCAGAAGAGGAAGAAGCGTTGCCTTGCACGGGAGGTGTGTGAGGTGGCAGTGCTCACCCTGGGTGCTGTGTGCAGCCAGGGAGATGCACAGGAGCCGTGGTCACACCTGTCAGGAACCAAATACCTGTTGGTCCTGCACGATACTGGTGCTGTGCCAGCACTCCCAGGCTGACTTCAAGAAGTTGCCCTTGCTTTCCAAAATTCTTGTCTGCTGTGGAAAACAAGCAGATAAGACATCTTTACCAAGCTAGGAATTTCTCTTGAATGTCCTCTCTCTAATTTATGTTCCCTCTCACTTCATTGCCTGCAGCAGAGCCCATTAATGGTGGCAGTTTGTGACACAACTGAAGGCTCCTCTAAGGGGCAGCTCTCCCGTGACTGCTGTGCTGCCTTTGGAGGCATCTGCTGGCGTGGGGAGGCTCAGCTTCCCCCTCTGCTTCCCCCTCTGCTTCCCCCTCTGCTTCCCTGGCTCCAGAGACCAATCCTTCCTCTGGCTGCCTCTGCTGCTGCTATGGCAATATTTTCTCCCCCATCGTGGTAATCACGCAATGGTCCCTGAGAACAGCGGGAGAAGCTGTGCCTGGTAGATGCATAAAAGGTAAGATGAACTACATGTCATAAAACTTTTAAAAGTTCCTTTTTTGTGTTTGTGCGGGGGTTATTTTATATGGCTTTTGATATGAAGCTAAAATTGCACATCAAAAAGGATAATGCATCTTTAAGCTGTTACAATGACTTCTAAATTTTTCATTTAATGTCAGTGAGGAAAAAACCCCTCAGTTGGCTGAGTTACGTTGGTGAGATGGCTGTTTCATTCCATAAAGTGTCTGCAGTGGATTTGAACAGTAGGAAATCCAAGGGTGATAAATAGCTATTTCTAAGTAAATTTCATGCAATTGCCCTTTGGTTAAAGTCTTTCCTCTCAGCACTTTCCTGTGCACATAGCCCAACTAATAATATTCAGGAGCAAGTGCTTTCCAGTGTGACAACTGATTGCACTTTGAAGCAGTAAATGGCTGATTTCATAATTGGTATAATTTTTCACAAGTACCTGAATGTCATATACAGAAAGAATAAGCAACCTGGACTTAATACGGGAGCTTTTTCAATTCTCCTAAAAATCAATAATGTATTAAACCCCTCTAACTGATTAAAATAATGTGAACCCTGAGTAGGTTTTGTGAGGAAGGCAGGTTTCTTCAAGGGTGGCAGATTTATGGCAAAAGGGTTAATACATGGGGAGAACAGGGATACGTTACAGATGGAGTCCGTTTTCCTAATTAAACTTTTATCAAGATTTTCCCGGTTTGAATTGTTTCACTTAGCATGATGGGAAGGAGCATTTCCTCTGGTGTGCAGGGCAGCTACTGCTGTTTGTGCAACACCCAGATCTCTCCTCGTGGAAGGGGTGAGAAGGACGAGGAGAAGGAAAATGGGATCCATTCTGCCAAGAGCAGGCTGGCTCTGCAGGGTCCTGGGGCAGGAATGGAGGCAGGGTGGATTTGGGGTGAGCTGCACTGCTGGCAGTGCTGGCTGTGCCAGGACCCGAGCCTGGGGCACAGCACAGGGCTGGCCTGGCTGCTCTGGGGGCTGTCCTGGGGTGTGCCCTGGGAGCACCTTTGTGCCCAGGGGCCTCTCTGCATGGAAGGGCTCAGTGAGCATCACAGAGAGCTGAATGTGACTGCAGAGCTGCACAAGACAGAGCCTCTCACCAGGAGGCAAGCAAGAGGTTATTTTTTTCCCCGGGATCTCACGATTTCTTGAAAACCTTTCATGCTATTGTGGAAAAGCGTCTGAGGATCTTTTAAGAGAGCATTTATAAAGCTACAGCAAAGGTGCAGCCTGATGGCAGGGGTGTGCAGGTGGCCCCAGCACAGGTGGGGAGGGCAGGTGAGGGGTGCAGGGGGCACCTGGGTGAGTGTCTCAGGTGCAGCAGGAGCCAGCAGCCCTTGGAGGCAGCAGCACGTGTGGGTGTGGGGGCTCAGAGCAGCGGGATGTGCAGGAATGCCCCGAGGGAAGATTAACAAACAACATCACCCATGTTAAAGCCTGGGCGAGCCGCTGGAGCCCACGGAATCCTGCCAGCCCCCAGCACTGTGGGCATCCCCTGGCCTGGCCAGGTGGCACCAGGGCTCCTCTGCCTGGGAAAGCCACGTCCCCACTTGCTCCCACACTGGGGAGGGGGGCAGTGCACATCACTGCCAGACCTGAGCTGGCATTCTCCCCAGGAAGAGTGCACTCCTTCCCAGGGGATCACGGGCAGGTGGACTGAGGAATCTATTTAAACTTCTCTCCTCAAGATCATGATCAGACATCTTAAACTCTGCATTATTCACGTTTGTCTGTTGTTTTTAACTCATTTCCTATTTTCCAGCTGAGGGACTCTGCCAGAAGCACTCTTTGCCAGAGATTAAAACAATTTAGGAAGCAGACACCCAATTCCTTTCTTTGGATAGTAGGCAAATTGGATATCTGTGAGAAGCAAGCAAATTTTATTATCAACAGATAGTTTGCTACTTAACTATCCTTAAGAATCCCGCAGTATCTGCAGGTGTTTGTTGGTCGTCCTGAGCCAAAGGCACACATGGCACGTGCCCTGCTGTGGTGCTGTGCCCAGCCTGTGCCCAGGGCCCCTGCAGGACGCTGGCAGCCCGGGAGGGCAGCGTGGGGAGCAGGTGTCGGATGGCAGCAAATGTACCTGGGGCAGGAGGAAGAGCCCAACAGGGAGCACCTTGGGAGCTCTGGGAGCTGCTTGGGAGCTCTGGCTCCAGGGACCCTGCTCTGCCCATCTCCAGGGTTTACGCTGAGGCCACGAGACACAGGAAACCACATTTACGTCATTAGCCATGGGTCTCCTTGGTTTGTATCAAAATAGCTGTTTTAAATGTAATTATCACTAATTTGGGAGAATGGCCCATTAGGTATGTAAATTTATTGGCTAATGGATGCGCACTGGCAGATCACAGTGGAGGGGATGTGGGATAACCAAACTGGAACCATTTCTCAGCTTGCTAAGCAGGTTCCCAGGGGTGAGTTTTGGTGTCTGGCAGGCTCCCAGGTGCCTTCCCTTCTCCAGGCCACCTGGGACCTGGAGCTTCCTCCCAGGGAAGATGCACATCCTGCCTTCCCCAGCGTGTTTGGGGTGCTGCAGGAAGTTCTGCAGGAGTCCAGGAAGACAAAGCAGATGGCTCTTAAAATTATACCAGGATCCAAAAAAAAAAAAAATAAATCATGGAGTCATTCATCAGGATTGCTGTAGTTCTTGACCACATAGTCAATGATTTATTTAATCTTAATATATTCCACAAAGAGTCCCCATATTTCCATAAATATGTCATATCTACCTAATACATAGTAATGAACCTGCTCCAAGGGTAAATAAATAAGATCTAAACTCAGAAAGCCAATGTTTATCAAAGGGAGGTCTACAGATATTGAGTCCTTTAAAGTACCATTCCTCACAGCAATCACAACCCAGTTTGGCAATTTATAAGGTGTGGAGTCAATTAGAAACCCCGGGGGCTGTGCAGCAGGGCTGTGCACACAGGGCTGGCAGGGCAATGACACGGGGTGTGACATGGAGACCCCCAGCCCTGCCCCTCCACGGGCACCACGGGCTGGCAGCAGCTCGGAAAGATTGATCCAGACAGAGTCATGGAACCACTGAGGCTGGAAAAACCCTCCCAGTCCATCCAGTCCAACCCAGCACTGCCAAGGCCACCAGGAACCCACGTCCCCAAGTGCCACGTCTGCGAATCCCTGCAGGGAAGGTGACCCCACCACTGCCCCGGGCAGCCTCTGCCAGTGCCTGACCGCTCCTTCCCTCAAGAGATTGTTCCAGATATCCAATCCAAAGCTCCCCGGCACAATTTAAAGCCGTTTCCCCTCACCCTGTCCCTGTTCCCAGAGAGCAGAGCCCGACCCCTCCCCTGTCAGGGAGTTGTGCAGAGGCAGAAGTTCCCCCTGAGCCTCCTTTTCTGCTTTCCCAGCTCCCTCAGCCCCTTCTTGTGCCCCCGACCCCTCCCCAGCTCCATTGTCCGACTCTGGACACACAGAGTCTTGTTCACAGCTGCTGCTCACACATGGGGATTTCATTAGAGGGACTTTCAGATTTCACATATAGAAGAATTTGTTGAATTTTGTTTTGAGAATTGTCTGTTATGAAAAAAATAAACAAATCGTTTTAACCAGAAAATTTGACTTGGACTGTTTTAATTTATCTTATTCCATTTTTCCATGGCGTTACATAGAGCTGTGCATATCATGATGTAATATGCTAATGAGAGTATTTTCAAAAAATACATTGAAAGGACCTAAAAATGTGGCTGCAAAGGGAAATAACTAATTTTTTATAGGTTGCACCTTCTTAATCTTATTTTCTACAACAAAATATTTCATGCCTTTTTTATAATTAGTTTGACAAAGTCAATAATAATAGAATATTCTGATTATGTCAATATGACACGTAATATTATGCAGTTCTCTACTATTATGCATATTATGACATGACTTGACATGATATGACAGGTCACATTATGCACTACTACTGATGTCATAAAATAATGTAAAAGTAATGAAAACAAATTTTGAAATGAAAAATTTCAAAAGGAATCAATGACTTTTCCTAAGAGAAATTCCAAAGCAGATGTTCTTCCTTTCCATTTTTAATTTTGCTTCACTGGGTTACTCCAGGTAAAACCTCTCATTCCTCACCCTCGGCTTTGCTGCCTGCTTGTTGCTTTGTTCCTCCAGAGCAGCTGCGCTTGGTGATGGCTTTCAAAGCCTCCCGGGGGAAGGAGTGTGTCAGGAGCACGGAAACCCGGAGCTCGGGGATGTGTCCTGGCACAGCAGAGGACGTGGGTGACAGGGACACTGGCTGGCACTGGGCTGGCACTGGCTCCCCTCCTGAGCTCTCCTGTGAAGTGCACAGCACGCTGATCCTGCTTTGTATCCACTTTTCCAGGGATGCAGGGGTAATTTCCACCTCCCAGAAATACAGAAGAGTTTGGGAAACATTTCCAGCAGGTTTCTGGTGAGCTGGGTGTTTGTGAGCCTGAGCCTGCCCCGAGCCCGTGGCTGATGCCAGGGCAGAGGTGCAGATTCCCTGTGCAAATCGTGAGGAAAACGCGGCAATATCGGCAGGCAGGTGGGAGTTCCAGTGGCCTGGAGACTAAAGCAGGGATCCAACACGGGCACTAGGGACTGCAGGCTGTGCTCGATATCCTCCCACAGCGGCTGGGATTCGGATTCATTTTTAATGGAACGCTTTCTGCTACAATCCTACAGCAGCCCCAAATGGTGGCAGGCAAGAGGACGCCAGGTGGAAGATGCGCTCCCTCCTCGCCTACTTCCCGAGTCCCCCTGTGAGGGAAACCCCCGGGCCGGGGACAGCGGGGACAGAGGGGACAGAGGGGACAGCGGGGCAGAGGGGACAGAGGGGACAGCGGGGACAGCGGGGACAGCGGGGACAGCGGGGACAGGGACCCCGGGCGGGGCACGGGCTGGGAGTGGCCGGGGGAGCAGCGGGGACAGGGTGGGCAGAGACCCCGGAGTGGGGCCGGGGGTGGCCGGGGGAGCAGTGCCAGCGTTGGCAGTGGGGCAGAGGAAGGGGAAGGAGGGTGTGAGCAGGGCAGGGCAGGGCAGCCCGGTCTCTGGACCTGTGCCCCTTGCCGGGCACCCAGAGGCTGCGGGTGCTGGTGGCATCAGCCATACCAAAGGGGCACCCCTGTCCAGCTCTGGCTGCCATGCGGGGCTTCTGGTGGGTGCCAGCCGTGTGGGATGGCCCCTGCCTGCCCCACTGCGGGAGGCAATGTCCCCTCCCTGGCATATCCTGCCTTGCTGGGGCCTCTGCCCCAATTCCAGGGGTTCAGAGGGTGTGGGTGGGAGCCCCAATTCCAGGGGTCTGGGGGATGTAGATGGGTGGGAGCCCCAGTTCCAGGGGTCTGGGGGGTGTGAATGAGTGGGAGCCCCAATTCCAGGGGTCTGGGGGGTGTGGATGAGTGGGAGCCCCAGTTCCAGGGGTCTGGGGGATGTAGATGGGTGGGTGCCCGAGTGCTGGGAGCTGTGCAAGGGCTGCTCCTCGGCAGCCTCTCACCTGCCCTGGACTGCAGGGGAGCCGGCAGGAGGGAGGGGGCCTGGAGGGCCCCCCCAGGCGGGGAGCAGGGACTGGGCTCGGCTCTTTCCCCCCGGAACCCTCCGGCCTCGCTCCGGCCAAGGCAGCGCAGCCCCAGGGCTGGAGTCACCGGTGCTCCGTGAATGCAAATGAACGGGGTCCGGTCCAAATTGCATTTCCTCTCCTACTATGGAGTGTGACGGCACATTAAAGCCTGTAATATTCCGCTGCTGCTCTTTTGCATGATTTTTTAATTAAAAAACTATGGAGTAAACAAACATTCTGCTCTGGAGTAGCCCTGCAGAGACCCATCCAGAAGCACATTCACAGCCCTCCACTTTTTCAAGAAAGTTTATATCTTAACAACAACAACAAAAATAATAATAATAATATCACCCACCCTAACAGTTAGTATTGGGTAAAAGTTTGAAGTGAAAGGCAGCTGGCAACCTTCTCCAGCCCGTGAAATGATATTAACATTTTATTATTCTAAGGTGAGCTTTTTGAAACGGAATTTTAAATGTTACCCTGCTGTTCCAGAACACAAAAACCTTTAATTTTATGCAAATGAACAGCGAGGAGCTGAGCGCTTAATGTAAACGAACACTTTCTTTGTAGGAGAGGTTGGAAGGGAAAAAAAAAATTCCCAGGGATTCTTTAATTGCTGTCTGAAATTATGTAAATCCCAGCGCTAGGCAGAACGCAATTATCCCGTGCCCCTCTCTGCCAGCATTGCTAATGTCTAACAAAATATCGGTGGGTGACATTTAGTCGAGGTAATGCAAATGAGAATTAATTTTTTTTCCAAGACAAAGGGCAGCTGAAAGATCACCTCGTTGGTGCGCGGAGGGGGCAGAGCGGGGGGCGAGGGCACCGGGAACCGGGGCGTGCGGGGCTGCGGGACCCAGCCCGCAGCACATCAGCACCGCTTCCTCTTGGATTTCATAGCGGGATGGAGCCTGGGGAGCGGAGAGCGGAGATGGGCGGAGGGGGAAGGTTGATTGTTTGTTTTTCTTTTTAATTCATGGTCATCCCGGCCCCAGGGCAGGGTGGGAACCGTGATTGAAACCCACTAATGGCTCTGGCTGGTGGTGGGCAAAGGCGGCAGTGATTTATCACCTCCCCGTGCTGATAACTAGCAATAATTCTATTAAATATTCAGAGTGAGGCTTTTGCAACACAATTATCAAACGGGGTTTGTTAGTGCAGAAATGCTCCTCCAGCACAAAAAGGGGCTCGGGAAGGGCAGGGGCTCCTCTGCAGAGGACAAAATCTGCCCACGGTGTCACCCCAGGCTGGGGGACAGCTCACCCTGCTCAGAGGCTGGGGGTGGCCCCGATTTCTGCAGGATAAACCAGGGGAACCATAAGGGGATTTTCCTCCTTTTCTCTTTTTGTTTTTCTTTTGGTTCTTGCATTTCAGAGCTCCATCTGCTTCAAAGGCCGCGAGAGTCTGTGACTCCACCAGCCTTTCAAATGGAAAAGGGAATCCCCGTGGAAGCTGTCGGGAGGCAGGGCAGGGCTCTGTGAAGAGGGATGAAGGGCACGGATGCTCAGAAGGCTCCAGATCAGGGTAAGAAGTGCTTGTGGAATTATCCTTTGAAATGTACACTTTGCAGGAAGGCCCCAGGGACCATCAGACTGAGGAGCTGGGCTGAGTTGCACCATCTGCTTGGGATTTAGGACACGCAGAGCTGTGAAAATGCGAATTAAAAGTACAGAGTAGCAGGAAATAGTTTCCCTTTGCCCCATATTTTGGAAATTGTACCCAGCAAACTGGGTGGCTGGTGCCACTCTCATGCTGTGGCATTCCCTGTGACAGGGCTGGGTCACTGGGGGCCAGCTGGCACCCCAAACACCAGCCCTGCACCCTGGGCTTTGCTGGCCCTGCCTGAGCACGGCTGCTGAGCAGAGCTCAGCACAGCCCCAGTTTTGTGTTCAGGTCCTGCTCCCTCAGCTCCCTGTGATCCTGTGACAGCAGCAGGCAAGGGGCTGATGCCCACACGGAGCCCTGCACCCGTGGGCTCTCCTGGTCACCAGCTGCCTCTACTCACTCCACAGTCCTGAGCGTGAGTTCAGGAGCTCCAGAGATGGATGTATCATCTGTTTCTCATTGCATTCCCTTTCCTGTGAGCTGCTGGAGCTGGTGTGCTGAGAAATGCATTCCCTGACACCCCACCATGAGCAGCAGCGTCCCCATCCCCTCCTCAGCCATGCCAGGCACCCACAGGAGCTGCACTCTGGGGCACTCCTGCCCACAGCTACCTGCCAGGGGAGGAAGGTGAGGTGGTGCAGCTGCAGGCAGGAGCTGCCCTTCACCTGCAGGACCCTGCTGCCATCCAGACAGAGGCCGTCCTTGTCCTCCGAAAATTTATAATCTTTATAATCCAAGATTTAGACTCTTCAAAGCTTTATGCCTGTCTTTAACCTGTAGCATATGCATAGTCTCAATGGGATTTCTCATCTGCTAAGAGTTAAGCACGTACATAAATCTCTGCAGGCTGGGGCCCAAGGCATTCCCAGGCACACGCATTCCTGCACTCACGCGTAATGGAGCAGCCCCGGGCACCGGTGCCGGGTGTGTCAGCACGGGCACGCCCAGCCCCTGGAGCTGCTGCCAGCCTCCCCAGCACTTCCCAGGCGGTTCCGAGGCTGTGCGGGTGTCACCCTCCTGACGCCACCTTCGGCAGACCCGCTCCCTGTGCCAGCACCCCCAGGCAGCAGCAGGGGTGAGAGTCCGAGGTGAGCCAGGCAGGAGCAGCCGTGCCCAGCCCCAGACAGCGTTTGGGTCAGACACGGAGCAGAACAGAGCTGAGGACAGTCCTGCAGTGCCAGGTGCTTGGCACGGGAAGGGAAGATGCTGAAGGCTCGTGGTGCAGCCAGGCTCTCTCTCGCCTCCCTCCCCAGGGACTGCTTGCTCACAGCTGTGGCCAGGGCAGCGTGCGAGGAGCAGGAGCAGCGTGAGCAGCTGCTCCATCCAGCCCAGCTCACCCAGAGCAGCCTGCAGCCTCCTCTGCTCAGCCACTCTCATGTGGATTTCTCACCAGGTGCTACCGAGTCAGCTTCATTTGCACCAGTGCGAGCTGCTCCAGCGTGACCCGGAGCTGAGCTGATGTAAGAAACCACCAGGTTGTTTTGCAGACGGGTAGAACTGGTAAAGTGCAGGCCAGCCACAGCACATCCTCCTGACAGACTGTGCTTATGGGGTGATTGAATGGAGCAGCACAGGTTTTTCAGGGTCTGGGCTCTCAGATTCACGGTATGAATCTCCAAGTTTTCATTTCCATGCTGTAATTTCTGCCATCAAATGATAAAAAAAGATGCTTCACATTTTAAATCATGCTGGTGAAGCCCTTTTTCCTCCTCATGTAATGTTGTTTTAAGTCAGGTAATGTGACCTTCCACGAAACTCTTTCCACTCTATATCTGGTGTTTTCAATGGGAGCAGATAAAACCTCTTTCATTTGGGGTTAGAAAATCCAGGCAAAGCCATCAAGGCAGAAGCAGCATTTCATAAATGTCTTGCATTCTGCAGCATTCCCATTTTTGAGGGGAAAATTGCATTCCTTTCCCTGAAGCCTCACCTGCCCAGGCAGGCAGTGTGGCTGTGAGCAGCCCCTGCCCCGTGCTGGGGTCAGCTGCCATTTGTCAAAGCAGCCACAGCCCCTGGCACAGCGCTGGGCACAGCACAGCCCCTCCGAGCTGACCCGGGCACTCGGCCTGGCTGGGAAATATTTATGGAAAGGTCAGCAAATGCTTTGTGACAGGGCGCTGGCACATCCCTTACCCTCTCGTCTGCCAGTCCCTGCCTCGCCCACGTGCCATGCGTGGAGCGATCCAGGACTGGAGCTGACGTTTCCTCCTGCAGGTCACACGAGTGCCACCACCAGCCCTGCCCTGGGGACGTGTTCTGGCCGTGTCCCATCTGTCCCCAGAGGATGTTCCTGCATCAACCAGATCTCCCTTGTGCACCCACACCACCAGGGTTGTGCTGTGGGAAGAAAAGCCCTTCTCACCCTGCCCTGCCTGGCCTGGCTGCAGGCTCTGATCCACAGTCCCCATCTCTGTGTCACCTCCTCCCCTTGCAGCTGAGGTGTGGGAGCCGTGGCTGGGCAGGAATGAGCAGACCCTGTCAGTGCAGAGTGCTGCTGAGGAGGCAGCACGCTGTGGCTGTGGGGTGACAGCAGGAGAGCTCCATGCACTGACCATGGCAGCACCAGCTGCCTTTTCCTGATGGCACCAGGGACCTCCTGCTCCAGAGCCAGCTGCACTCCCCCTTCCTATTGCCAGCGGTTTCTGGATCAAACCTGCTTTTGCTGTGCTTGCTGTGACACTGCCCAGGCAGCCCCAGCTCCCAGCACTGCTGCCCTGTCTGCTGGCTCCATCCTTGCCTCCCATCCCACTGCCAGCAGTGCCAACCACCCAACCTGGCAGCTCCTACCTGTGAGGAAGCAGACAGACACAAAGACAGACAGAGCAGCAGCAGGAACCAATCACTCTAACCAGATTTACCAGCTAGAAAGTTTCTTGTGAGAAAATAGAGCAGTGAGGAGCACATGGCCCAGAGAAGCAAACAGGCTTACATCCCTGAGCCCTGCTGCCCTGGAGTGGCCTGGGCTGCTAAGCAGATCAGAGCAAAACCCTCCTGGAGCTGGGTAATTCCGCCTCTTCCTGGTAATCCGGTAACGCTGCTAATGGGGAGTCTGGCAGGAGGGAGCTGTGAGGGGAAAGCACTGCACCTCCACACACATGGCAGATTAAAAAGGACTTAATCACAGAGCAGCCACAATGTGCACTATGTGACATTATTCCTCGGAAATAAAATTTTACATACAGCCTATCTGAGAGCAGCACAAAATAAATACTTTTAAAATCTATGATTACTGTAGGGGTTTTTTTTATTTTATTTTATATTGGTGGCTGAGTTCTGCTCTTGCTCCAAAGGATTAGAGGGATAATTCCATTACAATTTAGTAACAAGATTAAAAGAGCCAGTTATCCATTTATGGGGGTCTATGGAAACGAGCAGTGGCTTCTGGAGGTCTCGGGCTCTGGGTAGGTGTATCACTCATCACAGACACATTCAAATCAGGTTAAGGCACAGGCAGGACATACCCGAGGTGAAAAGGTCTCTGGGGCCACCTGTCCTGGCTTACTGGGACAAGTGCTCAGGGGTTCACAGGGTGAAAGGACACAGATGGGGAGATGACCTAGTGTGAAAGGTCATGGAGCAAAGGAGAAAGGCAGGAAGAACAGGGAGTGCTCTGGAGACAGAACCCTTAGAGCAAGGGACACCAGGGCTTTGGCATCTGTCATATTGCCCCAGCTGGGAGAGAAATTTGAGACAGCTTTCATGGCAAGTTTAGTTTTGTCCTTCTCAGGAGCAAATTCCAAAATTCTTGAACACCTTTTTCTACAAATTCTCTGTGATTTTCTGTCTGAAAATGAGTATGGTAGAAGGTGCAAACTCAGGAGATAAGGAGGAAGGAGGCTCTTTAGCTGTGTCCATGAGTGCCTGTGGGACTTCCCTGGCAGTGCTGGCCCAGCTCTGCCCCACAGCTTGTAAATCCCCATCTAAAATCACCCCCAGGAAAATAACATTCCTGTCAAGCTGCAAATGTGGGACTGGCATGAAACATCCAGGGTTAGAAACCGGCCATCATAGCATTGTTGTGTGCATCCTCTGTACTGATTAACTGATTAATTGATATTTAATTGATTGCACTGTCAGAGCAGGACTTTAGCACGTGCTGATTGTCTCACTGGCTGTTGCTAACAAGGCTGAAGAGCATTTAGTATAAATCCATAGGTTTATGGATGCAGGAACTGCTTGGGAGGCAACAAAGACCCAAGTTCATTCCTCTCCGTGAGGAATTTGAATGGATGTGGAGGTTTCCAGAAGAGCCACCAGACAGCCATAACCACGTTGTCTCTCTGGATTAGTTTAACGTCCACTTGAATCACTGACCTTACGGTCTGAAAAGGACCCAATCTGGGAACAGATGGCTTTTCCTATGCAACGTGACAGCGAGGGTCGGGCCCGCAGTGAAATACGGGTTTAGGTTCACTTAGGGAAATGCGATTTTAGGACCACTTACTGAAATGCTTTGGGAAAGAAACCGGCGGCTGGGCCCTGGGACAGGCAAAACCCGGGCATTGCCAGGGGACACAGCTGGAGCAAGGGGAACGGGAGCTGCGGGGAAACGGGCAGGGCGACAGAGAGGGACAAGCGGAGGGACCCGGCGTGCCGGGGGAGCGGGAGGAGCAGGGGATGCGGGAGGAGCCGCCGTGCCGGGGATGAGGGAGGAGCAGGGGATGCGGGAGGAGCAGGGGGTGCGGGAGGAGCAGGGGATGCGGGAGGAGCCGCCGTGCCGGGATTGCGGGAGGAGCCGCCGTGCCGAGCAGCGGCTGCGGGGCCCACGGGCCGATGCTACCCCCTGGTGACCGGCACGGCGGCTCCGTGCGGCTCCGGGCCGGGCACGGGAGCCCCCGGGGCCGGGGGAGCCGTCGGGGCAGCGCTGCTCGGGCTTTCCGCTGCAGCACAGAGAGCCGAAGGGTCGGGATGGAGATCGGCCTGCCCGCGCAGGGAGCGGGGCCGGGATGCCGAGGCCGGGCGGTGGGTGCAGGAAGGGGCACCCCGGCTCCCCCACATCACCCTCGGGCGCTCGGAGTGGGACCCGGCCGGGCCAGCCCCGTTCCAGTCCCGCTCCAGCCCCGTTCCAGCCCCGTTCTAGTCCCGTTCCAGCCCCGTTCCAGCCCCGTTCCAGCCCCGCTCCAGCCCCGCTCCTGCACGGCGCCGCCTCACACTGCTCACTCTGTGCATCTTGTTAATGAAAAGCATGGATGTAATTTCAATTAAAGATAATTACATATTTAAACTTAACATTAAATTCTGCACTAAAACAAAATTACGTGAAATCTCAGTGTGCAGCCGTGCTGCACGGCAGCGGGCGAAGGAGCCGAGGAAGGAAATGCCGTGACACAGAGCGAGCTGATCCTTTCCACGGGATCTGCTGTTCCCCTGTCCTCAAACCCGCTCTGTTCCCACATTCCACCCTCGGAGGCAGCTGCTCTCTGCTGCCTGTGGCGGGCAGGCCCCGTGCTCAGCCTCGGCTGCCTGTGCAGTGCCCAGACCCCTCTCACAGCCACGAGCGAGCCCCTCTCTCGGCAGGGCTGGCACTGGCAGGAGGGACCCGCTGTTCCACAGCTGCCAGGCCTCAGCGGGCTCCCACATCCCCGGGAGGCTGCTGAGGGATGCTGCAGCTGGATAAACTCTGGTGTCCATCCTGGTTCAAGGTCCTGAGTAAAGTTTGAAAAGATTTTTTGGAATTAGTGATGAAAAACACAGTTCCCAGACTATTGATTTGGGGGTTTTTTTCATGAAATCCAAGAAACTTTTTGGCTTCAAAAGCAATTTTTGAATATTGAAAACTTTTTGATTATTCTTTATAATTTCCCCTCAAATTCCAAACATGACATTGCATAGTTCCAAAGGCAAAAGCTTTTATTTTCTGTGCCCAAACACACTTTGCTCCTCTCCTTGGGGAGTTATTTTCCAGCCCTGGAAGATGCCTGTTCCTCAGTGCACACCAGGAGGGGATGGTTTGCTGCTGGGAGAGAGGGAGCTGCAGGATTTGCTTGTTTCTGTGTGGACATGGCAGGCAGCAGCACAGTGGGCACGGCAGCCACCAGGCATGGCACAGCCAAGCTCCAACACAGGGGCTTCTCCTCCTCTGTTAAATGATTGCAGTTACCAAGCACTGACAAGTGCCATTAAAATTTATTAGCCAGCATAAAGTTTTATTTAAGGGATGCCTGGAGATTTAGTGGGCTCTGCAAGTCCTTCCTCAGGCTGCCTGTGTCACCTTTAATAACTGCCTGCAGGCTGTGTGAGGCTGGGGTGGCCCTGGATGTCCCTGCTCCTGCTCCCCAACCCTGGGACCCCCTGCAGCCCCCCATGGCACTCATGCTCCAGTGGCCCCACATCCCAGCACTGCCAGCCTGGCCTTTGTGATCCTGCCAGGCGCACCCAGTGTTGTCAAAGGGGCTCCTCTGGCAATGCTGCCATTAATCAGTTTGGCAATCGTGAAACACACACCGTGTGTACTGGAGTTTAAATCCCAGCCTCACTGATGTTTTACTACCCACTAAATCCCCCTTCGTGTTATTTAACTTTTAAACCCAAGGAATATTCCAAATCAAAGTGGCTCTGTGTCATGCTTAGTCCATCTCAAAGAGCCTGGAATTAACATCCCTTCATGGCTCGACAGTGCCTGCCACACAGAGCCACCACTTGCTCCTTATTAATATTTATGATGGAGAGAGAAAGTTGCATAAATCTTGGCTGATACTTAATTAAACTCCACTTCTTTTGATTTCTCTCTCAGCCTCACTCAGTGCAGACTATGCAGCCATTAGATGCTCATCCCACATGGCACAGCCTGGCACTCATGATGGAACCCATGGGCTGTGGGATTTAGTGCCCCACTCCATGTGGCAGTGCCCCTGGTTGCCTTTGGCACACAGGCCTGGCCAGCGTGGCTGCAGGACAGACTGCAGGACTGGCACAGCATGGCACAGCACGGCACAGCTCGGCCCCAGCCCTTCTGCCCTGGCTTATCTGCATCTGGTGTCTGATCTGAGCACCGTCCATAAGAGAACAGTTAGCACACGGCTGACATATCTGTGATACGATGATCATAGCAAGGAAGCAGCTTGACCCCCAAAGGCTCCTGTGAACAGGCAGGATTGACACTTTACATTGACTTTGCTTCAGGCTTATCAACAAATCTCAGCCAGTTTTATTAAAGAGCCGCGTGTGGGACACGCCAGCCTCAGACAACTTCATTCACCAAGGCTCAGGCACCAGCAAGGGCTCAGCTCACGGCTCCTCTTTGTGCTCTGCTCTTTATGTGCTCACTTTACTGCTGAATTTCACTTTACAAAAGCCACTCGTGGTTTCAGTAAAAGCCCACAGAGTTTCCTTGAGGAGGAGAAGAGCAGGTTGGGGCTGTGGCACTTGGGGACAGTGGTGAGGGCTGGCAGCAGGGTAGGGATATCATGACATTCCTGAGGGCCACAGCCCCACAGCCCCTAGCTGCTGGGTGAAGCACTTTTGTCTCTGTAGATCTCTGAAACCTGGGCTGAATTACATCCCCAGGAAACACTGAATCCTAAAATCCCACTCAAAACCCAGCCAAAGCTGCTCGGGCAGTGCTGACTTTTCTAAACTGGTTTCATTGTTTTAGGCTCTATTTTTTTAGCTCATTTAAATGTACAATATCATATTTTTAGCAGGACAAGAGGACTAGGGCAGGGTCCACTGGATGAGAGTCAGAGCAACAAGCAGCCAGCAGGATACACTGCTCTAAGGCATCATTTGGTAATTATGTCTCTTTTTACTCATGCAAATTTTATCAATATTATTTATATATTCAAAGCCATTTATAAATAATATATACATTTATGCTAAGGTAATTGCCTCGACTGGATTATTTGTCCCAGTTTTTATTGTCTATCCAGATGCTGAATATTAAAAGTATGTTTTTTGCTCTGCACTGGTGGCTCAGCAGTGGCTGTCTTCCCATGGGAACAGAACTTCTGCATCAGCGGGTCTGGTGGGAGGAAAAGGCAGAGGATGGTGTTGAGAGGAAGGGCAGGGAGAGGGGAAGGATGACAGGGAGCTGGGAGCTGGTGGCTGTCCCGACATGCTGGCACCAGCCCCTCTCCGTGGCGTGCTGCAGCCACCCCAAACCCCCTCATGTCTCTCAGCCATGGTGGGCTCCTGTCAGGAGGAACAGGGCTCCAGGAGGCGCTCGAAGCTGGTCCCAGTATTGCTCACATCCCATCCCACCTTCCACCTCTTCACTTACCAAAACTTGACATTGCAATGAAAAAAGATTAGGAGCATTGACAGACCTGCAAAGGTGACAGCTACAAAGAAATATGGAGCAATCACGTTGTCAGAGTGCCTATTAGGAACCCAAAAACCTCGCCTCTCCTGCATAAGCACAAGTGATTTATTGCCCAGCACAGTTCATGAACTCATCAGTGGTTTTGCATGGAGAAGAGATGGATTTTCTTTCAGCTGTTTATGGTGTGAGCAGAGTGTCCTGGAAGTTATTGTTTGATTTTATCAGCCAGCCGGGCTGGCTGGGTGAGCTGAGGGCAGAGCAAGCAGCCAGAATTCTGCAGAGGACTGGAGAAATGCTGCACCGGCACTTCCCGGGAATTCCCGGCACGGACGGAGCAGCGCGCACACCTGGCTGGGCTGAGCCTGTCCGAAAGGAGGATCCTGTTCTGTACAGCCCAGGCAGACACCGTGTGCAGCATTTTCTGGCCAGGGTGCAGCCGTCCCACGCAGCTGTGGCACACGGCCAGCCGCCCCGTGCAGCAGCAGCAGCTCTGCAGGCAGCTGCAGCGCACCGCTGCATGGGGCTGCGTGCTGCGGGACACTTCTGACCGCCTGGGCAGGAAAGGGTTTGCAGGCACCGCTGCAGCCTCTACTTTCCGACAGCCCCGTGCTTGTGTTACACATTTAAATGCACCCTCCCCCCCTCCGGGACTGCGGGATTGCGCCTGGGATGCCCTGGGAACAGCTGCGGTTTATGTCGATTTTAAAGGTGAACTTTCATGCTCAGTGAAATTTTAAAAGCAGCTGATTTACACATGAAACCACTTCAGGCGAGTGTCGATGTAGCTGTTTCCCTTCCTTAATGGTTTGTGACTGAGGAGCTGGGCTGTAAGCAAGTGGCTGCCGAGCAGAGCAGCGCTGTCTGCAGTGGGCAGAGCCCCCGGGCAGCCCTGAACCCCCCTGGCCCGGCCGGGAGCCCCTGCTGTTCCCACCCTGTCTCCTGGACCCGGCTGCAGCAGGGATGGGCTCAGAGCCCCGCTGGGGCTGCCGTGGCAGATGGGCAACGCCAGGTGAGCAGTGCTGGAGGCAGAGATCCCCAGGGGTACCCAGGGCACCGGCACATCCTCTGCCCTCTGCCCTGTGCCAGCATCCTGCTCATCCTGCCAGCATCCTGCTCATCCAGCATCCCCATCCTGCTCTGGGCTCACCCACCCTCCACACCTTCAATCCCAGCCAAACCCCAGCCCGCACGTGGGTCCCCGAGCCCTCTCCAGCCCTGACCCTTTAAAGACACTTGATCTTTTTCCTTAAAAAACACAAACTTTAAATGGCTCTGAATAAAATAAAAGAGAGTAACTGAGCTGTGAAGGGTGATGATTGTATTTCTTTCACTTGTAAGAGAGACCTTTATAACTCTCTGGGGAGGAAAAAACAATAATGGTCCTTCATGGATGAAGTGTTCTAAATATGGTGTATATTTTTTAAAATACCAGTTCTACAGTTATTGAAACAAATTATTGTTAAATGCATTTGCAGCATAATAACTGTGCTAATTTGCTGATAAAAAGCATCCAGCGTTAAACCCCCCATACATTATTTTGTCATTAGCATTTGTTAGCTCCTCGTAGGTATTTTCAGACAGAAGGCTTTGTTCTGTATTTAGCACAAGGGCCCGTTTCCGCTCTCCCCTCCCGCTGGGAATTGCATGTGCACAGAATTGCAGCTCTTTTTTAAAACTTCATGTTTAAAAATGGAAAATTTATTTCATTTCATTAATGGGTGAGGGAGGAAGGGAGAGGAGGAAGGAAGGTGCGTGATTTAGTGAGCATCGTGTCACGAGTTGTGTCAGCACCCAGAGCAGCTGGAGTCTGTGTGGGAGTGGGGCACAGACCCCCGGCAGCACCTGGATACAGCCTCGGGGGCATTGGCACCGCCTGGCCACGGCTGAGCCTTGTGCCATGGGGGGACTGGGGCTGCCGGCCAGCTCCCCATACAGTCAGGGGCCACCAGGGCACCCTGTGGGCACCCCGCCTGCCAGTGGGGGCTGCTGATGGGGACACAGCAAAGCTGGACTGGGAGGAGTGGGAAAAGGGCCTGGGAACTGCTGTGCTCAGAGGGCAGCTCCAGGGGCAGCTGGGCAGGAGCCAATACGAGGCTGCAGTCAGGGATCTGCCCCATCCCTTTATGGCTGTCTGGTGCCCTTGGCACCCCCGGGAGGCAGGCAGGGCCTGGGGTGGGGGGAGTGTTCGGGCAGTGGTGTAGGGCAGGGTGTGTGCAGGAGATGCACAGAGGATGGAGCAGTGGGTGCAGCATGGGGGGTGGCTGTGGGATGGGGTCGTGGCAGTGGGTGTGGAGTGGTGGGTGGAGGGAGGGGATGGGTGGTGTGGGCAGGGGATGGGTGATGTGGGCAGGGGATGGGTGGTGTGGGCAGGGGATGGGTGATGTGGGCAGGGGATGGGTGGTGTGGGCAGGGGATGGGTGATGTGGGCAGGGGATGGGTGGTGGGTGGACAGAGGATGGGTGGTGGGTGGGCACATCGTGGCTCGGGAGAAGCCACCAGCGGTCGGGGGGGTTTCTCGAGCCTCTGTTGCCATAGCAACCCTGTTCTGATCATATCATCGCCAGGAAAGAGCAGCTTTATTATCAACACAGATCTTCCCAAATTAACCCTTGCGTGGCCGCTTGGCTCCAGCCCGGTGCTGGCCCAGCTGGGTGGCCGCAGCCTCCCGTGCCTTGCTTGGCTGCTGCAGGCTGCAGCGGGACTGGGCTTGGCTCTTCCCTGTTCTGCACACACAGAATCTGCACCTTCCCAGCACCATGGGAGTGCTGGAGCATCCCTGGGGGCCTTTCCAATCACAAACATTTATTGCTGGCCGTGGGAGTATCAAAACCCCAGGGCATCCTGAAGCGGTGTGGGAGCTGTGACAGATGGAGCAGGTGGAGGGAGGAGCAGGGAGCTCGGCTCCCAGCCCACCTACCCCACCCAGCTCTGCAGAAAGCAGGAGATATATATTTCTCCCCTGAAAAATTACTGCTAATTCTCTGTACAAATGTTCCCTGACCCTTCCTGTGGCCTCCAGATGCATCCATGAGAGATAAATAATGGTAATGAGCAGCGGGGAGGGGGTCAGAGTGTGACACTGCAGGCACCACAGGAGGGGTGTGATGGGGGTGTTTGGAAGGGGCCTGGAGCTGCCCCTCACCTCGTGGGGACCTCACTCCTGCTCCCCGACTGCACACACAGCCCGACCCTCCTGACCACCAATGGCTGCAGACAGAAAGCCTTGGACAAATCAATTAGATTGCTACTGTATATTGATTAATAATACCCATGGCTATAAAAATATAATTGATTGCCTGAAGAAGAGCAGAGGTAATGTAGAGACCAGACAGAAAACCTGTCTGAAGAGTGATCAATACTTGCATTCAGGAAACTCACTCAGGAGTATAATTGGACAAAAGCAGAACTTGGGCCAAACCAAGCACCAGGAAAATGATTTTGCTAACAACCAGACACCACCAGGAAGCTTGCAGGACTGGCTGCATCACTCCTGGGAGAGCTATAGCCATGCCAGCTCCAGTAACACATTCTGTTTTCATGTCTTTTGGTGAAGGACGCAAAATTGTAAACTTTGTTTTCTCAGCCAGCCTCAATGCTGCCACTGGACTGAACATCCTCCCAGTCAGGACAGCCCCAGGACTCCTCCAGAGCACAACGATCCCAGAGACATTTCCCAGCTGCTTCTGAGTCTTGGCAGTGTTTCACTGGTAGCACGGGGATGCTCTGATCTGGCCCTGCCCAGACCAAGCCGGGTGTTTGTTGTGGAAGTGCTGTCCAGCCCGGTGCCAGGCACACCCCAGCCTCACACAGGGCACTGTGGTTAGCAAAGGCACACAGCCAGATTACAAAATGCAATGAAATACTTAAAAGCTGCCCTCCAGACTAAAGTAAATCAGACATGACTTTGACAAGGTGAAACCAAAGTGATGAAACCAATCCATTGTGCTTGGGGAATCGATCTCCCCGGCAGGGAGTAGAGAGGCCATCGATTCACAGCCTCAGCAGTCAGGGATGTCAAGCTGCCTGATCTAAATTTCTATATGCATCACTCCAGATTAAATGATGGAGGAACACGTGTGCAGGCATCCCCTCGCCCAGCCTAACCTCACTAAGTGGCACCAGCACGGAGCCCAGGGCAGGGCAGAAGCTTGGAGAGGTGACGTGCAGCTGCCTCTGGCCACTGCCTCACCTGGCAGCGGCAGGTGTGTGGCTGGCTCTTCTTGGACCTCCACAGTGCAGACCCCAAACAGCACAGCGAGCCACAGGGGCTGCCTGTGAGGGGAGCCCCCTCTGCAGTGGGGCCAGATGGGTGCAGAGACCCCGACCCCCTGCCCCTGCCCGACTTTGGGGAGGCTGCATTACAGGCTCACTGCTCAAGCCAGTGCAGTAATTAAGATTTCACTCTTAAAAATTAAATATTTATCTGCAAACATGATCTCTGGCTGCGAGAAGGCCGGGCCTGCAGCAGCACGGGAGGCTGAGGGCTGTCCCCAGCCCGGGACGGGGGTCTGGCCATCACGGGTGACACCGCGCTGGTGGGGCCGGCGCCAGTGGCCGCTTTGTCACTGTCAGAGCCAGCGAGGCCATTAGTTTTGTCAGTGTGAGAATAAAGAGCCGTCTCTGGGGAGAGATGGAAAAACTCGATCCAGCTCCCAGCAGCCCTGAGGGGGTTGTGTTTTACCATTTCTTTATGACTTACCAGCTGGAACATGAGCAGGCTGAGCCGACGCGAGTGGCAGGACCATTTTCTGCTTCCAGCTCCCACCGGGAGCCTGTGACAGAACATCAGGGACCAGAGCGGGAAGCTGAGAAGCTGAGGAACAGATTGAGGGAGGGTGGAGGGAGGGAGGGAGGGAGGGAAGCAGGGAGGGAACTCGATGGTTTTCCATCGTGCCAAATCTGAAATTCCTCTGGCATGTGCCTGGTCCATCCCACCGTGTGGGGGCTGCTCTGTGCCCCCAGCCTGGGCTGGGACAGGCTCTGCAGGAAAAGGGGGACTCATGGAAAATGTCCCTCTGCCTGAGGTGCCCTGCAGGCATGTTTGGGTGTGATCACCTCTCCAGGGCTGGCTCTTGAGCCGATCTTGGAGCAGTCCAGCAAGGGCTGGCAAAGCGCTCCTAGTACCGAGCTGGGATGGCTGTGCTGACGTCATGCATGCAAATCTGTATGCAAATATGGGCTGCCTCTTGACTCAGAAAAACACCAGGACTCATCAGAATAAAGAGGGTTTGCCTCAACCACCTTTTTTTCACCCACCCAAGGAGTGAATTGCTATTTTGCAGCAGCGATGGCTCATGACACATTTAACTCTTTCAGGGAAAGGACTCCACTGTATAGAGATGATGAGCTGCAGCACAGCATGGCTGGGACCCCTGTCCCTAATGAACCAAGCTGCAGGCATCCCCAGACCTTCTCCGTGTCACCAAACCTCCTTTTCTTTATTTCCATCGTTTTGTGTGCTTTAACACACAGCTCTCAGAGCACCTGTGTATGTGAGGACCTGGCCACTCTCTCCCAGGACAGTGTCACCTGGTTCTGGGACACACTGCAGACATTTCCAGGGCTGAGCCAGACATCCAAGGTTGTATTCTTGCCTGTGGATTCAGCCTCTGGGAGGCTCTGTAGAAGTGGCTGGGGAGTTGTCTCTTGAGGAAATGTCCTTTGGGGATCCTTTCTTACATAAAGCCGGAGTGGAAAGGAGTGGTCAGGAGCAGCAGGCGCCCCTGAGGTGGGGCTATAGAGACATTTATGGAGTCTGAAACTCTTGGAGGGGAAACTGCGTGTGATGGACTGGGAGAGCAGGCTGATATCAGTCAAATAATCCCCCTCATTAGTCTTCTGTAAAGCAGGAGATAAGGCAGTGAAAGGGACAGCTGCTCCCCGGCTGGGCGGTGCCGGGGGTTTCCTGCAGCAGGGCTGTCAGTGCCACAGGGCTGACAGTGCCATCGCCCTGCCCGGGCAGGGGGTGCTGCCCCGGGACCCCCACAGTGCCCGAGGCCGGGGCTGTGCCCAGCGCTCACCCCAGAGGGCTCCAGAGCCCCGGACACAGAGCCCAGCCCGGCCCGAGAGCCGGGGCTGCCCCCGGAGCCCTGCCGGGTGCGGGGTCTGGGGAACGCCTCCAGCCGCTTCTACAAAAAATACCGAGGCTTGTATAAATAACGAGTTCCCAAGTTGGTAAGAGCTGCTAAATTATTCGCTTTTTTTTCAACCTCACAAAACCCATTTGCAGTTATTTGCAGCAATTCCGAGCAAGACACACACTCCAAACACCCCGGGAAAAGGAAGCAATCCTGGCACGTGGTAATTGTTTATGCAAAATAAACCTTCACTGCCAATGATTGGCAACAGGATGCATCTTAGTCAACCTCATTTTAGCAATGTTCCATTTTCTGTATGAATTACTGTATTTGCAGTTATGAGAGAGCAAATACTACCCATCACCCATACCAACTCCAGCTTCCCGCTCCCCCACATCACAAGCTTCTTGTACTACATGAAAGCCAGTCTCAACATTTCATGTTCGTAGTTACAGATTAAATAATATTAAACAGCATTACACTGGAAAGATTTGTTTCCAAGTAGCAAACAGATTCCCCATATTATTCTTTACTGTAAGTAGTTGTTGTTATATCTTATTCATCTGGAAAATAATTTCAAACAGCCATGAAAATAGCGGATTTCTCTCTGTTAAAATGATAGTCAGAGCCTGGGCTGCTGACATATAGTAACATGATTCACTTGGACAGTTACTGACTGCACATCCAATTCATTTCTTCTGTAGAGCACCAAGTTATTATCTGAAATGCACAAGGTGTCTGGGGGTAACATATGATCAGCCAGGGACGCTTTTGACGGCTTGAAGAGCAATCAATAAAAATTGTCTCCAGCAGTTTTGTGGAGTATGGAAGTTGGTGGTGAAATGAAGTGATGGAGATTAACTGGTGGAAGTCAATGCCCTGGTGCTGTGAACCCTGTTTTTTAATTAAAGATCCAAAGCTGTTTTTCCCTGGAATGGGGTGTTTTCCTCGTGTACCAGATCCTGTGCTGAGGGACGATGTCCCTTCCCTCCATGTGTGCTGGTGGTGGCTGGTGCCAGCCCTGGGCAGTGTGCCTGGCAGGGACAATGGCATCTCTGGTGGCACTGGCCTGTCCCAGCCCTCAGCAGCCCTTGCTGCTGCTCTGGGCAGTCACAGCTGCCCACTCTTTGGAAACACATTGTAAGGATAATCTTGATCGTCACATTGACCAAATTAATATTCTCCAAAACACAGATACACTCTTCATTGGCAGCTGTTATTTCACCCCCAACAAAAAGGTCCTGTGAGCTGCCAGTCCCATATGACACTCTCTTCATCTGGGTATCGTTTTTGGGGCTGCCTAAGCTCTCACAGAGGCTGAGGTAAGTTTTTCAATTAACATTAATAGTGGGTAGCTGGACTCTGTTGTCGCTGCAAGAAATGACATTTGGGTAGTGAGAACATTTGTGCAAAGGCTGCTGGTTCTTTATTGCTTCTATATGCAGTGAAGGGGGTTTGTATCACCACAATGCAGGTTCTGGCAGTGTCCAGTGGGCACCTGATAGTTCCAGGGGCACCCTAGGAAATCCAGCCTGATAGTTCCAGCCTGTGCACCCTAGGAAATCCATTTGCATTTCTGTGTGGAGTGGGGTTTCAAAACACTCTGTTAATTTTCTTCCATTAAACACAGTACAAAGCTGTATGGCTTTGATGGTGACATAGTAATAAACACTCCAAGACTTGTTTACAAAGAAATAGTTATTGTCTGCTAAGTAGTTTTAATGGAAAGCCCCCTGCTGGGGTTTGGTGGGGGGCTCTGGATGGGAGGCAGGCCCTGAGCAGTGCTCCCTGCTCCTCACCTTCCCATTGCTTAAGTGCAGAGAAGGTTTTGTAAGACCTCTAGTGCACGCAGATGAGATGATTGCATGCTTTAGAGCAAATCTCTCCTCCTTCCTAGCCAAGTGCTTTCCTGCTAGTGCTGTGTTTAATACTGGGGATTCTGTGGATGGCGTTTGAGCACTGCAGGAGAGGTTACCCTTCTCCTAAAGGTGTGTGTGCCCAGCAGCTGCCTAAACAGATGCTGCTGGGGGTTCCAGCCTTTCTGCCCCGTCCCTGCACGGTGCTGGCACAGCCTCCTGGCGTCAGCCCTCCTGCCCTCACAGTGCCATGGCACATCGTCCCAGGGAACTGCTGTGGTTTGGACTGTTCCAGAATCCCTTCCTGGGGTCCATCTTTTGGTCCAGCAAAGATGTTCACAGGCATTGTGTAAGGTAAATGACAGGAGAGAAAAGGTGAATTATGGTTTGATTGCAGCAGCTCATGGAGCAGGTCTGTAAGTCACACTGTTGTGCCAACACCCGATGGACAGCAGCAGCAGATGGGGAAACCTGCAGAGGTGCAGGAGAGCAGGAGCCCTTTGCTGCTGTGAGCATTCCCTGCTGCAGCCAGAGCTGCTCACCCATGGTCCTGATGGAGAATTTCCAGGCCCACGGTGCTGGTGACAGTGCTGGTGACAGTGCTGGTGCCAGTGCCAGTGCCAGTGCCAGTGCCAGTGCTGATGCCAGTGCCAGTGCCAGTGCCCAGCCCTGCCAGCCCCGCAGATTCCTCTCCAGCTCACACCACTGTGATCCAGCTGCAGGGGTCTGGTGCCTGCACAGGCCTGAACTGCACCACTTGGCCTAATAAGAAATGTATAAAAATAATAAAAATGGAAACGCATGGATATTATTTGTCAAGCATGTGCCTAGCAACTCCCTGTTATTTCACATATTGTTCTAGTGGGAACATAAGTAAAACACATTAGCAGTAATTTAAAGTTGCTATGTGCATTGATTATTTATACCCTTACATAAAACCCCAGCCTCTGTGTGCAGCACACCAGCCTTGATAAACTGTGTATGTTAAATCACAATCTCCGAATATGTGGACAGAATCTCCAGGCGAATATTGTAGGGTTTTTTAATATATATAGAGAGGGATAGATCCACTCTTTGGTAGTGACTTGCTTGGTTCAAGTGCATCTCTAAATCACACTATACATATAAATAATAAATAAGGGAGGCTCATATCCTTAATATTATTCTCATGTCTTATTAAACTAATATTTCAAAAAAACTTTTATTTTTCTTTTAGTTGCAGGTCACTGTTAAAGTTTAAAAAAATATTACAATCCAGCTCTGACGCTTCACAGGAAGAATGCAGGAGTCCCTGTAAAGCACAGGCATGAATGATTATTCTAATTGCCTGGAGATGCCTTCTGAGAGATAGAATAATTAAGCAGTGGGATGATTGAGACCTTCAGCACCTCTGTCTGTGTTCCCCTTCCGGACACCCCCCTGCCCCAGCGGCAAAGAAAAGCACCATTTTCTTAAACCATGTTTTATTTTTCACTTCATCACTATGAAGATTTTATTTGATTTCTTGCCCTGAAGATCTTTCAGTGCAGCCAGGCGATTCCTTCCGGCCCTTTAGGCGCAGCTCTCCTGGTGGAGAGGGAAGGCTGAGGGCTCAGGCCAAGCCAGGGGGCCGGGCAGGTGGTGAGGGGGCAGCCTGGCAGCACATCTGGGGGGCCAGGCCAGCTGCAGGGCTGTGCCTGTCTGTGCCCACCCAGCTGTGCCCACCCAGCTGTGCCTGTCTGTGCCCACCCAGCTGTGCCAGTCTGTGCCTGTCTGTGCCCTCCCATGCATCATGGCACACCAGGGTTGCCCACCAGCACTCTCAGGGCCCTGCAGCCCCTGCAGCTCTTTGTCCAGCCCCGCTGCAAACCCGGCTCCTCCCGGCACTGTCACCCACCCCGCAGGCGTGGCCGAGTGCTCCTGGTGAGGGCACAGCCTGTGGTCCTGCCATGGGCAGCAGGTGAGCCCTGGGGCACTCAGGGCTGCAGGGATTGATTGATTGATTGATTGATTGATTGCTGGCTGTTTGCACAGCGCTGGGCCTTGGCACTGCCTGTGACATCCTGGAGGAGCTGGCGGCATCACCGGGGAGGCTGGAGGGGCTCGGCCCAGCTCGGCTCGGCTCGGCACGGCTCGGCTCGGCACGGCTTGGTTTGGCACGGCTGGGCTCGGCTCGGCTCGGCTCAGCTCGGCTCGGCTCAGCTCGGCTCGGTTCAGTTTGGCAGCAGGGAGGCACTGACAGAGCCCAGCTGCGAGGATGCCGTGGGAGGTGATGCAGGAGTGCCCGCAGGGATGGGCATGGCTCTGCCCATCAGACCGGGAGTAAACACCATGCATCAAAATTTCCTGGGAATTAACATCCCAAACATCTGCTGGAGCAGGTTTGACAGGTGACTCACAGGGAGCCTGTGGCAGAGGAGCCCAGTGAGGCCGTGGATGAGGCGAGACTTTTCACACAGATTTGTTCCATAGAAGGTTCTGGAATGGTCTCACATCTGTTCAGGCCATGCTCCTCTTCCAGCCCAGGCTGCACAGATCTCCACAGTGACTGGCTTCTGCTCCTGCACTGGTTTGTTACCTGGTGAAAGGGTTTTCTCTTCCCGGGGGGTTTGCTGTGTTTACTGTAATATAAACACTAACATTTACAATACCACATGATAATATTGGGCAGGGGTGTCAGGAGCCTCGGTGGAGCTGCTCTCAGTGACACAGGCAGGCACTCCTGGCAGGGCTGGGTGCACACCTGGCTGGTGCTGCAGCCCCAGCTGCCCGCAGGCTGTTGGGGACGCATTTCTGCCATTTCTGGACATTTACATCGAGGTCTCTTCGTGCCCGGCCCTGCCATGACCCAGGTGATGCTTTCCCTCCGAGGGGCTCGTTCCCAGCTCTGCTGCCCGCCTCGGCCCGGGGCTGCTCCGTGCAGGGCGAGGCTCGGCCGTGCCCAGGGCAGCTCCAGCTCCGTGCATCCCCTCCCCAGCCCGTCCTGGGGACAGGGGAACCACGCTGCAGGTAAATAACTTCCGAGCAAGTTGCTTTAAATAATGCAGGCAGTTCTGAGGGCAAAAGCAAACAGCGCTTGGCAGCGAGAACTTTTAATGAGAATGTCATGAAGAAATTCAGATGGTGAACATGGAGTGATTCCTGGTGCACCCGTCTGACCTCTCTGCCTTCCCAGTTCTTCCTGTCCACTAAACATAAAAATGTCATTTGTTTTTATAACCCCAGAATCCAGGCTTTCTTTCTCCTTTTATTAACCAATTTATTAGCAGGACATGAGCAGCCAGCTGAAGTCGGAGGGTAGAGCCCTCTGATCCCTTTTCTTGCGATCGCCTAATTATTTATTGCTATCAGACATCAGAGTTTCTATAAATTAAACCTGCTTTTCTCAAAGTTGCCCCTGGGTTTAAATCAATACTGGGCATCTCGCATAATATGTGATTATTAATAAGTGATGTTTGAGACCATTCCACATCACATCCTGAGTCTGGGGGGGTGGTAAACTGGGGAGGCAGGATGGGGGCAGAGCACAGCCTGGCATGGGGATGTGCCACTGCCTGGGCTGGGCTGGCCTCAGGAACCACGGCAGTCTAAAAACCACGGTGAAACTGTGGTTTGGAACGGCCAGATACCTGTGCTCCCGGTCCGTGGGACACACCAGCAACCACCACATCCATTTTCCTCTGCATTGGAATAAATCTTTAATATTCACCACACAGAAAAATAAACAAACAAACTTTAATTTAGAGGATGTGACCTTCCTTCTTGATATGATCAAAATTTTTGTGTATAAAAATATATTATGAAATACAACACGTTATAGATGATAATGTGAAATATTTTAATATTATACATAAATTAAGCAAAATAATTAAAGTAAGAACAGCGACTGTATTTATATTGAATATTTCACCTTACCAACCAAATATTAAAAGGAAGAAAGTGATTTAATCTTTCTCCCATCAAAGGTGTCATCGAAGCTGATACCCGCCAGTGTTCTCATTCCAATGGAAACTCTTCCCCCCACGGAAAACTGCTTCTTGGAGGAAAAAAAAAAAAAAA
>VZSR01000598.1:421372-426372 GCA_013398615.1 Brachypodius melanocephalos | reverse complement strand
CTGTCACTTGTGAGATGGAGAATGCAACACGTGGGGCTGGATGGGACAAGGCATTTCTCCTTCAGTGAACTGTCACAGCAATGGCCTCTGTCCTGCTGAGAACTGGCACAGGTCATCACACCTGTGGGAGGTGCAGGGTTTCTGGGAAGCTCCAGCCAGAACTGAGGGCAATAGCTGTCCTAATGGCTACACCAACCTCACACTCAGAGCTGCTCAGCAGCTGCAGCTTCTGCACAAACAGTTGGCCATGGTGGATTTAGGTTTTCCCATTTCTGAGCTTGTACCCCCATCTCTGGCCATAGGAAGTCGAAGTTTCTCATCTGTGGGATTGATCAGGCTGGTTTCTGCCCTTGCCAGGGGCGTCGTGATGCCCTTGGGTCAATGACCTTCTGTTTGGGGACAGCCAGGTGAGAATGGGGAACAACTTTGCTGTTCCTGATGACCCTTCATTAAGGATGTTGGGATTGCAGTTTTTCTGGTCTCCCAGTGATACAGTAATTGTCCAGTTACGACTGACTTTGGCGTCATTATCCACACCAGGTCTTGTCAGATGGATGGGAAGCTTGCTGGGGTGCTAATATGCACAAGCTGCAGTAGCCAAGGAGCCAAACAGCAGTGTCTAAAGATGCCAGCTGGCCTGGGAATTGCCATGGAGGGAGTCAATGTGCTCTTGAAGGAGGGGGTGGAGCCCCTGGCATTGGCTGGTGCTGCTGCACAGGGGGCAGCTTGGGGCTAGGTAGGGGTGCAAAATCCCTGGCTGCTGCAGTTTAACCAGTATGTGAATTACTTCTTTCAGTTTAAGAGGAACAAGGGGTGCTGCCTGTGGCCCAGCTTTTAGGAGCTGGAAGACCAGAGCTGGGGTCCTGCATGGCTAAATGGAGAAGGGGCTGCACCCAAACAAAGTCTCACAAAGGCAGCTGAACTGTGATGAACTTCCCAGTACCACTGCCAAATGGTCACCTATTAACTGACTGCCTGGCATTCCTTTGTGCAAACACCCGGCACTGGAATGCTGTCTGCTGCCAGCATGTTCCTGGGACAGCAGCTTTGCAGCCCTGAGAGCCACATCCATGGGTTTTCCCTGCACATATCACAGGGAAGGCCATGGACAGGCAGTAGGCAGAGGGTCAGGCAGTGCTGTGGGGACAGCACCTACCCTGAGTGAGAAAGCAAAGCAAGCAGTAGCATTTCATCAGAGGAGGCCTGCAAAGAAAACATTATTTCCACAAATGTGTTCATCATTCAAAATTGTTCAAGCAAAGGTTTCTGTCGTGCTGTGGCCATTACTCATAATCTGAGGATGTGGATGCGTGGCTCTCCTTGGTAATTAGCCGCATGGCGTTCTCTCTGCCCTCCATTTGGTGGAACAGCAGTTGTGCTTTAGTCCCGGGGTGACTCCACAGAACTAACAGGGCTGGTCCTGGCTGTGGGGCCTTGAAACAGGACTCACCAGGCCAGATTTCACCCCTGTATCACTAAACAGTGCCCGTGCACCCTGGGCCAGAGGCTCCCTGAGACCCTGGCAGGTCACAGGATGCTTTGTGTCCTGCTTCCCTCGTTGTGGAGGCAGCTGGTGACAGTGTCTCCTCCTGGACCATCCTTACAGGTGAGGGACGCCCTCGACTTCTTTAGGGGCTGAACCCCTGTCCTGGCCAAAGCCATCATTGTATGATACATAGATCAGTTATCTCTGGTAGGATTGCTGTATATTGGTGTCCTGTACATCACAACTGAAATACAAATGTGACAACTTATCTAGTGCTTGGTAACAACTATGGGATAGGAAAGTTAATGGAAATAGATCAAGAAACTGCTTTTCCAAAATTGCTGCATGTGTTTCAGAGAAGCTGCCTGGGTTAAAGGAGATTAGGTGCTCTGCATTTTCTTATAATAATGAAGGTGTTATATAGAAGGGAAGTTCTGGCTGCAAAGAGATATTCTAGTGCACCAAATTAGAGGCAGCAGGTTAAACCTACCTTCAAGAAACCTTAAAACCAGACAGCAGCTGAGCCATGACCTGCAGCAACTCCAGCATGAAATGAAACTCTAGGCTGATTTTCCTCCAAAGACAAACATGGAAAACAAGGAATGTGCAGCACTATTGCACTACTGTGCTAAATGTGGCTATGGAGAGATTAATTCCTGCAGCACAAAGGATTTTAAAGGACTTAAGCTTACAAGCAGGATGAGGATGCAGGATTGTTTACAGCTTGTTTCTCCCTGCTGACTGGGATCCTTTTTGATGATGAGGTCTGACCAGGGCTTGCTGGGAGTTCCTGCTGCCCTTGGGAGCAGAATGTGCAGCAGCACTGGCCAGTGTCCTTGTGCTAGCCACAGGACTCTGTGTATTGTCTGTTCTCAGCTGAAACTTGTGCACTGTTATTCTTTAGAGGTGGCATCTGGGAACGGACAGATTTTGCTGTTACAAAATGCTTGAAATGTAAAGAGGGTGGTGGGGATCGACACTGTCTCCTATCTTGGTGCAGGCTCTGACTGAGGAGCAGGTCTGGCTGCTCAGCTGAGGTGCTCTGGGGCTGCAGATGCCAGGACAGGGGCCCTGCCCTCCTGCATGGCCAGCCACTGCCCCTTCCTCGCTGGCTTTCCCCATGGAGAGTTCGAGCTGCAGTGCCATGGGCAGGACCTTGTCACAGCCAGCACTGCCAGCAGTGAGGTCTCTGGCACAGCACTGAGCTTCCTCTGGGATGGCTGCGGGACTGGCCCCCCAGGCATCTTCTTCACCCCCACAAATGCTGCCAGCAAACCACTGTGAGGTGCACAGCAGTGCTGCCGCCAGTATTCAGCCCTGCGGAGTGGCAGCAGCAGTTGCCACCCTTCAGCCACGCCGTGCTGTGGCAGTCACACGTGGCAGGGTGGCATGAACAGAGCACGTCCCTCACAGCTGGACAGACCCGGCTCGCATGCAGGATTCTTTGCAGCAGTGTTCTGGAAGGGCTGAATTCTGGCAGCCATCCACCCGGGGATAAGCAAGCCATGTTTGTTCAGCCACAGCAACAGTATCAGAGCCAAGGCTGACCAAAATTCCCCCTATTAGGTGTCTTGAAAAGACAGCACTGGCATGAGCTGGACAGCATGGACAGGACTGCAAAATTCATGAGAAAAGACATGTTCTGAAATAAAGAGGAGTAAATAAATGGATCTTGAAAAAGATGGATGTAAAATATTCAGAGGAAAGCATTATACTTGCAAATATTTATGCTTTTGAGTAACTTTACACAGATAGATTAACCAACTCCAGTGCAGCTGTGATTCATGTACCCAAGGCCGAGTATTTGCTGATTCAGAGCCCGTGTGTGCCCTGTGGAAGAGAACAATAGGGCTTTTCCCAGCCTCCATCCTGCCGGGGTTTAAAGGTGCCTGCGGGCACAGGTGCCAGCACTTGCCCCGGGAGGTCACTCCCAGGGCAGCAGCAGCCAAACCCTGCTGGGAAGTGACACTCTGTGGAAAACATGTTATCGCAGATCATGCCACAGACACACTGGGATATATGCTCGCAGTGAATCTTTGAATATTTTGTGGATACTAAGCAGCAATTAGAGTCTTCCTTTGGAATCAATTCATTTCCTACCACCGTGGTAGCAGGGTGGATCTTATTGAAACTCTCGGATTTTTAATATTATTACACTAAAGACTCTCTCAGTATCAGCATCTCCGTGGGGGAGCATTAGCACACTGTAATGTGTAACAACTTCTCCAGTTCAGGAAATCTTCTTGTATTTGTAATAGGACATTTGGGGCATATATTATGTATGGGGCATATATTTCTCATTTCCACCAGGCATCATCTTTTCTTCTCTCTAAATTGCTCTCCAAATCAAAAAAAAAAAAAAAAAAAAAAAAAAAAAAAAAAAAAAAAAAAAAAGCATTGTATTCCTTATCACTTAAAGTATATTTTTTTTCTTCTTTTTTTTACATCTTTGGATGCAGAAGCCACTAACAGCCATCAGGGCTGTACTTAGTACAAGCCAGAGAGCCTTGGTCAAGCAAGGAGGGAACAGAGCTGCTGCTCAAAACCCTGAATTAACACCATGGTTCAGCAAGCACCAGTCTAAAATGCTTTCCTGGAGAGAAGCACCAGTCAGGACAGGAGCAAGGTTTGGTCCCAGCCCAGGGTTGTGTCCAGGATGAAGCAGGACACCAGTTTCTGTTGTTTGCTTTGTGGACAGGAACACAAAACCACTAATGTGTACGTTGCCTTCCAGATAAACCTCTGAAACACTGACTAATCACAGTTCATAGTGTTTTGCTTGGTAGTAAGTCTGACCACATCGGGACAAAGAGCAAGGAGTTGGAACAGCCCTGAGGACTGGTTCGTGTAATGATGGCTATGGGCCATGCTGCTGTCCCACGATATGCTGAAATTCCCATCATCTGCTGATTCAATGAGTGTGCTCTCAGTTTGTTGTCAGTGTCAACACCGGCACGTGTTAAGGTTGAGCAGAACCAGACCTGAGCAGAACCAGACCTTTGCAGACCCTCTGTTCAAGATGTTTTCTGTGCTGTGAATGGACCCAAAGGCTGCTGGTCACCCAGCCAGCCAGGCAAACTGACCACTTTGGACCATATATTTGTTTTTCAGGTCATGGTGAGACAGAGAATTAAATATATTAATGCATTGAAGGTAGCTCCCGAAACCACTCATCCCTTCCAATCCCAGGGACTTCTGCCCATCTTCTGGACGCAGCCCGTTTCAGAAGGAAGAAGGTTACACTGACCAAATCACAACTATTCCGCCATTTCCACCTGGCGTCTCCCGTGTGCTCCGGGAGCCGTTCGGAGCGTGCTGGGGTCCCCGGCCGGGCACTGCCCCGTTCCCGAGGAAGGGCGGTTTTGGCGAGGTGTGGCCGCGGGGCCGAGCCCCGGTGGCCGGGGCCGCGGGCGGGGCCGTGCCGGGCCGGGCGGAGCGGCAGCAGGCAGCGCTGCGCGGCAGCCGCGGTGAGTGTCCCGAGGGCCGGGCCGGGCCCGGGGCTCGGGGCTCGGGG
>VZSR01000598.1:378463-421113 GCA_013398615.1 Brachypodius melanocephalos | reverse complement strand
GGGGGAGCCGCGACCCGCCGCCCGCCACACGGGCAACAGTTAAGTGTCCCCGCAGCCGCCGCGGCCCCGCTGCCGGCCCGGCCCGGCCCGCCGGGATCTCGCGGCTGCCGCGACTCGGCCCGGCCTGGCCCGGCGCGGCGGGAGGAGGCGGCGGCGCTCACACGGCCGCGGCGCCGGGCGGGGCGGGCGGGCTGAGCCCTGGGCCGGGGCTGCCGGGGCTCTGCCGGGGCTACCGTCGCGGGGATCTCGCGCATGGGCCCGGGCTGGAGCGCCCCGATGGCCTCTGTGAGAGCCGGCGGTTCCTCCGAGGCTGGGGTAGCTGCAGGAACGGCCTCGGGTACCAGCCTTGGGGTCGAGCCCCGGTGACCTTGACCTGCTCGGGATTTTGCTGTAAATTCTTCTTGGTGATGGTTAGAGGAAATAGGAAAATCCCCCTCGCATTCATGTTGTCTTTTACTGCGCTTGTAGCATCGGCCTACTTGACTGCCATTTCTTACTTGTGCTCAGTGCATGGCTGGAGGTGTGACACTGGCTGACTTCTTACAGCCTGGCTGGAGCAGCGACACAGAGTTCCCTGTGTCTTAAGGACTCGTGCCTTGCATCATGGAGTCTTGCAAGCTTTCTATGAGGTTTCTGGAGACGTTTTCAAAGGTCCACCAGTCTTCAGTGTTGTCTGCATGTTCCCAGAGCTGGGGCATTCTCGGCTTGGTCACAGTAACACTGAAACCAGACAGGCCAGGTGTTCAGCAGGTTTGTAGCTGCTAGGGCTCGTTTTCTCCATTTTGTGTTTTATTTTAACTGAGTGGGAACATGCTCATCTATTCTTTAGGGAGCCTGTGTGTTGTGCAGCAGGTTGGCAGCAGCATCATCCCTGTAATTTTTAGCTGAGATGGCCTTCCCTTCTAGCTGAAGGCATAACTTGAGCTTCTGAAGGTGTGAGATAAAACAGACAACAACATCCCACTCTTGTACCACGTGCATCTCTGACAAAGCGAATCCCAGGCTTAGTGCCGGTAGCCCCCAGGGACCTGTTCATACCTCTGCCAAGATAGAAATAACTGAACTGAATGTCATTTCAGTTTTGCTGTCCTGGTACAAGGTCATCTGTGTATGGAAACCTATTTTGGTTTGAAACAGGACGCTCTTCAGAAATGTGTGTCCATAGTTAGAAGTGCTGAAGCAATACAGGGTCTCGATTTTGCTCATTCTGTTGCTTAAGTTCCTGTTTCCATTCCATGCAGTCACAAAGCGTAGATTTTGCAGCTGGTGCAGGGCAACTGTCTCCTAAGAGAGCCTGTGTGCAGGGGTGGTTCCAGACATGCCTTCAGTGGTGGTGAAATGTGACACTGAAATTCTTCCTGTTTGTGATGGTGGCCTCCACGGCCCTGATGCTGATTGCCGCTGCCGGCTCCTGTTTTTCTGGATGAAACTCTGTCCTGCTCCATGAACAGAAATAGAAAGCTGGCGGGGGCTGTGTCCGGTTCCCGGGTGCGGTGGGAAGCACGGGAGAGTTGCAGTAGTGGCTCTGGAGCAGTGTGTGGGAGAGCTGCAGCAGTGTGGCTCCAGAGCAGCGCATGGGAGAGTTGCAGCAGCGTGCAGGAGAGTTGCAGCAGTGGCTCCAGAGCAGCACACCCTGTGCCAGCAGTGCCGCCCACCTTCCTTCAGGGATAGAGTGACAAGCCAAGGGTTTGAGCGGTGTGTCTGCTTTGGTTTGTGGGTCCATTTCCCACGGACTGCAGGGATGCAGTCAGGTAGCTGGGGTTTTTTTTCCAGTTTTGCCTTAGCTCATACTTTTCTGCCTGTGGGAAGAGCAAGCCAGTGTCAAAAGTGCAGGGCTTGTAGTTGGAGGAAGAAACAATAACAGCATTCTCCCTCTAAGTCCCTGGCTATTTAACTTCAGAGCTTGACCTGCTTTGCGGGCATGATGTTTCTGTAGCAAATGCATTGAAAGGCCTGATCTCGTCATGTACCCGCCAGCTCTTGAACTTGCTGAACTTGTTGAAAAGGAGCACTGAGAGCAGAAAATGGACAATAAACTCACAGTAATGCATTCATTTTTGAAAGCGGTTCTTCTGCTGTATGTGTGTCCCAGCCAGAGCCCAGCAGTGTGTGTGGTCAGTCACCTCAGTGGAGCCAGCAGAAAAGTATGCCTAGGATAAACTAATAAAGGCGGATGAGCTAACAAGGAAATGGGAGAGAACAAGCAAAAAGGCCATAAACAGACAACCTTGGGAGTGCTGACAGAAGGGGAAGTGTGTGTGAGTGTAGGCATGGGTTGTGGGAAGAAGGCTGTGCCAGAAACCAATGGAGTCCCAGAAGGCCTCTGCTGCAGCTGGGCATGAAGATCCCTGGGACACTACGCCTCCTGCCTGGATACATGTCTGGTTTGAGGGTTGGGGAGGATTTGGAATAGAGCTGGCAGCATGGTGGCTGCTTGTCCAAGAGTGCATCCTGTCCATCTTGTCCTGCAGCCATCCCACCCTGCTCTGCTCTGCGCTGCTTGGGGCTGGTGCTGGCAGGATGCACAGGGACTTTTTCTGTTACAGACACATTCTTTCCCCACGGGCTTTGTCTGGGCGGCCCCACAGTGTTCTGAAGGTTCTTCCTGCCCCAGAGCTCACATCCGGCTTCCTTTGGCTGCTAGGGACTGGATGTGGCCCCACAGCTGAAACAACTTCCAGGGAGCATGCTCCCAACGAATGGGGAAAATGTTCATCTCATTGTTTTGGCCTGTTCCCGGAATAACCCTGCAGTGAGCAGTTTGGCACAGGCAGCTTACTGCAGGATGCTGCTGGGCCATATCCTGGGCTGAGTGCTTGGCCACTGCGATGGTAGGTGGGCATGCAGGTCAAACTCACATTGCTAAAGAGAATCAAAATAGCAAGCTGCCTAATAAAGGTATTTATAGAATCCTAGCCCTCAATTTAATCTCCTCTGAAAAAAACTTTGTTGACATTCTCTCGGAGAAGTGCATTGCAACTGATCATCTCTGCAATTGCCCAGCCAGATACTCCCGTCTGACCTGTGCAGACCTCACAAAAACATTTATCCCACTGTGCAACTGACTGCTGGCACTCGTATGTGTTGCAGATGCATCCTCAGTGCCACCTGCACGGGGGGCAGCTGCCCAGAGTGGCTGGCCTGGTGTGGCAGGGCCTGGCTGCGCTGCAGTGGCTGCCGCAGGTTTGCTTGCTGGCAGGTGCTGCACCATCCCTGTCAGCTGTGGGCACAGGGCAGAGGAAGGTGCTGGGCAGGGGCAGCTTGGTGGCCCTTGCTGCAGCAGGTGCTGCTCGGGGCCCTGCACCGCTGCTGCACCGCGTTGCCCCGTGGTGTCCACCGGGCCCGGCGCTGCCGCCATAGAGGGGCTTTGTGTGAGCAGGCACAAAGTGAGGATTGATGCTGTGTCCCCTCCCCCTGCCGTGCCGAGCAGGGCTGCAAATGGCTCCCACAAAGGTGCCCTTCTTCCCTTGCTGAGGACAGGGTGCCAGCGGGCTGACAGGAGGCACCACACTGCGCTTGGAGCTCCCACTCCTGTGCTGGTGCCGGGCCCCCCCTTGTTCTCAGCCTTGCCCAGGCTGACCTGGCGGCTGCTCAGGTTCCTGCCAGGGCAGCTGAGCCTTCCTGCAGCAGGCACAGCATGGTGAGACAGGACCTGGGCAGCGTTCAGCAGCAGGCACTTCATCAGGGTGCATTTGGTGGAGGCTGGAGGCACGGTGTGAGCAGATCTGCTTCCCTGCAGTGCAGCTGCAGCTGTGTGGGAATCTGCCGTGTGATGTTCTTAGCATGCTGGGGAATATCATCACTCACCTGGATTTCAGTTCAGAATGGCCTAAGAGAAGCTTATGTCAGCATTCATTACTTCCCAGCTCCTCCCAATATGTAGTAACAAGTCACCACTCTATTGAGTTACTTGAAGAAGATTCAGAAAATATTCATGAAGAACAGGTTGTAAGCTCTTTGTTAAATTCACATTGTTCCATGCTGTATGTTTGAGGTTCTGCATTATTTGCAAGGCCTCTGGATGAGCTGTGGGGTGGCACAGGTGGTGCAGGGTCTGTCGTGGCTGTGCCAGTGCCTCCAGCATTCCTGCAGCAGGGTCCTGTGCCTCTTGCCCATCCTGAGGACAGGGAGCCTGCTGGGAGAGGAGAGTGAGCCTCTGTGGCTCAGACTGTGCTTGCCATCATGCTCAAAGGTTTGAGCTGCTTTGGGAGTGAAGAGGGTTCACTTTGCTCTGTGTGCTGGATGGGTGTCCTGGTGCTAAAGCAGAGCTCTCTCCTGTGTTTGGTTCATCAGCAATAGCGTTTGAACCATTACTGGTCACTAGCACCTAGGCCATGAGGTTGTTTTGGACTCCTCAAGTAGTATGGCTGTTCATGTGACATTATTATTATTTATATAGGGCCCAGACTTGCTCTTTTTTATTGCCTGCAGCACGATGTTTGTTCTGACTGGGCATTGTGAAGTGTAAACGCAGGTCCCACTGGCACCAGTACTCACCTCTGCCTTTTCTAGAAGCAGTAAGTAACCAGCCATCTAAATGGCCTAGAAATGCTGGGGTTTGATTGCTCTGAGGAGGGAATTGAATTAGGCAGCTCTGGTTCACGGCTTGTCTGGCTGTGCAGCAGCGATGCTTGTTTACACAAAGCACTGCCCTTCTGTCTTGGGGTGCGTGGGGGGCGGTTTCCTGGGGCATTCCTGCCTGAAAACCAGAGAAGACTTGCTTTAACTGGCTGCCTCTGCAGAAGACCACATGCTGAGGCAGTGGCACCTTTCCCCATCCTTCACCTTGGTTGTTTCAACCCCTTTCTTGTCGTCTCCTCCTGCTTCCTGCAGCAGCATCCCTCTGAAATTAGTTGGTCTTACCTGCTTCTGTCCTTTTTGCATATCTCTCTCCCTTGACGTTCTCAGTGATGTGTCTCTTCTGGAAGGTGCTCAGGCCTCCTCAAGGCCTCTCTGCTTTGCACCAGCTCACCCTGTGCTTCCTCTGTGTTCCCTGGTGTTGAGGCTCCCCACAGCTAGTGCAGCTCTGCATCCAGTGCCAGAGACATCTGTGCTGCTCCTTGAAACCAGTCTGCCTGAAGGGGGGTGTGATGGCACTGACAACTCATGGGGGAACCCCCAGCATGTCTTAACACCCACAGTGGATGGGGAACCTCTCCATAAAGCCATTAGGAGCAGATTTCTTGCTGTTTAAAATGAAAGAGCTGCTTCAACCAGCCTGACTTGGGGATGAAATTTGTTCTCTTTTTGGGAGAGAAGGGATTGAGCTTTGCTTTTCCTGTCATTGCTAGATGGAGACCAGCCCGTGGAAGTAACAAAATAAGTCTCAGAGGCTGCCAGTCCAAATTTCAAACCTATTTGGCATTGCACAAGTGTACCCTCTTATCAAAAGCAAATGAAAGTGCAGAAGGTGTGTCTGGCCTAATCCTCTGTTTACCTTGGCCGTCTGTGGTGTGTCAGCACAGGCACTTTGGCATGCGTGTGTGCTCTTGGTTCTCTGGCTTCTCCTGCGTGGTGCCCAGCAGCCCTTTAATCTTGCTCCTTTCTTCCAGGATCAGTCCATGATGCCTGAGGTGCGAGACCTCACGGATGCGCTGCCCGAGCTGCCGATGGATCCCATCACCGGCGTTGGTGTGGTCGCGTCCCGGAGCCGGGCACCGACTGGATACGATGTTGTGAGTAGAGCTGTCGGAGCTGCTGCAGTTCCTCCTGTGGGTCTGCACTAGTGGGGCTTTGCTTTGCTGGGAACAGCATCTCGAGGAGAGAATATGCCTTCGAACTGTGCTGTGAGGAGTCATTTGGTAGCCAGCTGCCCACCTTTCAGCCCACAGCATTGAGTGCTTTCCTTCAGCAGAGGGTTGTGGGTGCAAATGTGCCACGTCATCTTTGCCACTCCAGAGGAGCTTAATTTCCTGGAGGAAGGGTTTACAGAAATAGCTGGCCACCGTGGCAAGCAAATTTAATAATCCTGGTAACATTCATCCTGAAGGAGTCCTAAGTATTGTACAAATTATATCTCTAAATAAATGGATCCCATATCAGCTGTTTAATCCCACATATCAGCACTGCACAATGATGATGAGAAGCTCCAGAAAGGGAATCAAAGAGTTTTGCATCCAGCTGAAATTGCAAGGATGATTTTGATGGGCAGAATGCAAACCTCTAAATGAAGGTTTGGCAGGAGACTGGCAGCAGGAAAAGGCAGCCGGATACAGCATAGATAAATGTGTGAATAGATAAAGGAGGTCACTGTTCAACAGCTGCTTGTTCCTCGGATTAGTTGCTGTGTAACCAGCAGCAGGATGTTTCTGCTCATAGATCAGTGTCCCAAGCTGTGAAATATAAAATACTGACCTTACAGAGATCTATAAAGAAAGATTTGGTCTGTAGTTCATATGCTCGCCTTTCTGTGTGTCTGCTCCAAATGTGTTACATCACATCTTGGGTTTCCAGAGTCACACAGCTTGCACGGTGGAAGTGGAAGCCAGCTGACTTGAGGCTTTGCTCATGCCTCTTCAGCTCTGCATCATTGCATACCTTGTTCAGTGTGAAGAAACAAAATGGTTCAGGCTGAAGTAAGGACACAAGGGGGGAATTGTGAAAAGGCTCCTTAAAGACCTGGGAGGTTTTTACATTTACTGTGTTTTTCCAAGTGCTCATTACTTGTGTGAGCCAGGCTGTGTAATTAGCTGCTTGCCCTGATAAAGTAGCACGGGACAGTGTGAGACTTCTGATAACAGAATTGCATTTTGCCTAAATGGCTGGGCAGAGAGAGCGCTCACCCCAGATAGCCTGCCTGTGGCTTAATGGGGAGATGCAGCGCTAACGCAGTTTAAACTAAACAAGATAAAAGAGTCTTCCTGTGGCTTAATCCAATTATGGTGGTGGTGTAATGCTGGTGAATGTGGGTCACTGTCTCCTCAGGGCACAGTGAGGAGCTGCCTTTGCTCTATATGTGCTGCCTCACTGTGTGTGCACAAGGAGCGCTGCGTGCCCTCAGAGCGGGCCATGGGGCAGTGCCTGCTGTCCTTGCCCCAGCATGGCACTCGCCACATCAGCCCCACGGTGTGCTGGGTGCTGCCAGCAGCCTGTGCTGTACTGTCCCCAGTGCTGTCCTGTCCTCCATACTGTCCTGTCCCTTGTGCTGTCCTGTCCCCCATGCTGTTCTGTCCCCTGTGCTGTCCTGTCCCAGGTCCAGGTCCATTTTCCAGGTTCACATGGAGCCCCAGGGCTCAGCCTACTGCCCATTTGGAGCTGGCAGGCAGCAGTGCCTGGAGGGATGTCTTGGCTAATGAGCCAGAGGCCTTTCTTCCTCTATAGGACTTCAGTTACTCCATAATCTCTATTGCCTTTGTGTCTGCTTAGAAAACAAGTGCACTACTGGCACTTGTAATAACTGGCTGGGCCTTCTCACAGCTAAAGCACCAAAGACTTGGTTTTGCCAGGGTATACAGAGTGTGTCTGAACTTAGAGTCCTGAAAATCCAACCAAACTGGCAAGACCGAGTGTCTGGGTGGGGAGGAGAGGTGAGAGGCAGGAGCCTGGGATAGGAGGGAGGTGTGGTTCCCGTGTTCTTTGCTGCAGGCTGAACACCAGCTCCATGGTGGGGTTTGCTCTAGGGCAGTGCCTGAGCAAGCTGCTCACCCAGCAGGAACAGCCCTGACTCTGCCAGAGGGGCAGATCACCCTGTGGGGCAGGAGGTCGGAAGGATCCGCTTGCCAAAGACCTGACTGGTAGCAATAACCCCATTGTGCCTGCTGTGCAGTAGGTAGATCCCCCTGTATGTACTGGGGTGTCTCTTCCATACCAGGTGTCACTCTGCCAGGTCCATCTGTCTGTAGCACAGTGGGAAGTGTCTCTCCCCAGCTTCATGAGGACAAGGACCATTTCCTGTGCCCAGAGTGCCCATGCTCAGTGCCAGGTGCCAGATCCTCTGTCTCGCACGTTCCTTGCCTCTCAGCCAAGGAAGGACTGGGCAAGCTGGGCTCTAGAGTGCCTGTCCTGCTGGCCAGCTCTGCTCTGGCCTCTCCCACTTGGCTCCTGTCCTGAGGGCACGCTGATCAGGCACAGCTCTGCTTCCAGAGCTGCTGGGACTTCTCCTTGCTTGGAACCCAGCAGGTGATGCAAGAAGTTTCCTGTTTATACTGCTCTGTTTTCTTTCCCCATGAGTTTTGGCAAGTTCATTCATGCTTACATTTGCCAGGCTTGGAGTTCAGGCTTACCATCCCTATATGCCAGCAGTTTTCCCAAGCAGACTGTTTCCTGAATATCTTTTCATCAGGACTGATTTACCCATCATGGAGAAAGATGCATGTGGATTTTACATATTCCTAAATTAGCAATTCAAGAAAGATTTGAATTCAAGGAATTCAAATAAGCAAAAAATTTCACCAAAATCCTATTCTAAAATGTGTCTGTTTAAAAATCAGGCATATTCCTTTGCAGAGGCCTGAACACAAAAGCTGTGTGTGTTGTACAATGGCTTGACCTGAGCTGGGGCTTGTGAGCAGCAGTTGCCAAAATTCGGGGAGCAGTCAGTGCACTTTGCTGCTTTGATCAGACTGTCTCTTGTCTCTCTGCTGCACTCGGGGTAATTGGAGGCCTTGTCAGCACACAGCTCTTGGTTCCTGTGCCTGGCACGGTCTCTGCTCAACTAAACATGGGTGCGAAAGTGCCAAGTGTCAGCTCTTTGTTATCAGGCTGCTCTGAGGCCAAGGACTCACTCGGTGTGATTACAAGAGCCGCAGTGCAGCAGCGTGCCCCATCTGAGAGGAATTAGGCAGAAGTTCAGCTTCTGTGGAGCTTCAGACCACGCTGGAGTCTCCAGTTGGGTGCTACATCCGATGGGGTCATCTTGTTTCTTCTACCTTTCTCCTTGTGTTTGCCTTCTTGCCTCCTCTCTTACTCAACAACAAACATTTTGGGGCCAGGGCTCTTACCAGCTTGCTCTGTGTGTGGTGAGTGCCCAGCTGCTGAGAGTAGAGTCCTTCCCAGTGCATGGTGCTGCCTCCTACCCACTCCCTGAATCAGCACAAAGTGAGATTTTCTCCTGCACATCATGCTGTCTCTCCTGTGGAGGATGCAGGATCTGTTTCCTTACCCAGCACCATCATGTGCCATCAGTTCCGCTGGATGTGGGATTGCATTGGAGAGGGACATTTGCGGGGTGTGTCCTTGCATGCAGCACTGCTGCTAAAATCCACCAGTGACCAGGGATTCCCCCACCTGCTGGAAGCAGCTTTTTGACCTGGAAGCCAGAATTCCTTGATGGCTTTCCATGAGAATAGTCCCGAGATGGGTCAGTTTCTGTGCTCTGCCTTCACAGCCCCTCCCAGCATGCCAGGGGTGCCCTTGCGTGTAGGGTGGTAATGAATGCCTCAATGTGCTGACTTCTCCAAACTATTGTTTGGAGACTGTAACTGAAGTTGCAGTTTCCTCATTAGAGTAGCCTTTGTCAGAGCATCTTTAATCAAGGGTCTCCTGAGAGACAGCATTTTTAGAACTTCTTTTTATACCTCCTCTTGAAAGTTCTTTGCGCTGCACCTTGTGAAGAAACTAATGAGATGCTGTGAAAGTTTGGGCTGCTGTTAATTAGGAGAGGTCTGAGGAAGAAGTACTGCACATGTATTAACTTTATCTTGGCTCACATGTCTCCTCTCTCCCTGTCTCTTCTTTGCAGGTTGCACAAACAGCAGATGGTTTGGATGCTGACCTGTGGAAAGATGGCTTATTTAAATCCAAGGTCACGCGGTACCTGTGCTTCACCAGATCATTTTCGAAAGAAAATGTAAGTCCGTTTGCTGAGTGTCTGCATGATTTGCATCTGTGCCTGGTATGCTCTTACCCATAAGATGATTCATTTTATGGAGCCAATTATAATTCAAGCAGGCGTTTTCGCTGAGTTCGGGTGAGTAAGGAAGCAAACTGCAATGGCAGAATAATTGCATTTTGTCTGTGTTTCTCATGGAAAGAAATTGCTGACAAAATCTTCTGCAATAAAAGAAGCGCGAAAGGGAAGGCTTGCATTTCAGCAGCATCTCACACTTGTTTCCTGCTGCAGCAATGGGTACTGCACACTCATGGTCCTGATTGATGTCTAACCCAAATTCCTCAAGAAACAAACAATGCAGGTAGTGTTGGTGAAGGAAATGTTGGTTACTGAATCCAGGGGCATCACAGATAGTTTATTGCAGGATTAGCTTGCTTTCTTTGCTGATTTTGGGGCTGATTCTTGAAAATGTGTCCACGCTGTGCATATGCTACTGCATTCTTGTAATTTGCTCTGACTATTGAGGACGAGTTACTTCGTGATCAGCAGCAGTTGTCTGCCCACACTTGCTGTGGAGGAGAGGAGACTGTGTGCAGCAAGAGCTTCATGCATTCTGCTATGGTTTTGGTTGAGGCTACTGTGAAAACTTTCTTTTTTCTGGAGGAACTGTTGACTTCTGCAATGAATGCACTCCATCTAGTGGGTAATCCTGCTTTTGGTCGTGCTTTGGGTATTCACGGTGACTCAGTTGGCAGGGTCTGGAAGTACCATTTTGTACTTGTGCTTTCACTGTGATGGGAGCAGAAAGGTGATGGCAGCTTCACGGGTCCTGGCAGTAGAACTGGGGGTTGCCAGTTCCCAGCATTTGACCTTTATTCCATCTGCTTCCCTGCCTGCCTCTAGATTAAAGTAAAGCTCCAGAGCTACGGGAAGTATCACTTCCTAGGGTGGATGGACAATAATTGTGCTTTTCATCCCTGAGTATGTGCAGTTGCAGGAATAGCAGCCCTGGAATAGGCAGGGAGGCTATTAAATAGGTTTGTGCTGATTTGAATATTAGGTTTATCTGTGGCTACCTGAAATGTGAAGTTGTCAGAAATAATTACAGGACAGGAGCAGCTGCTGGCTGCAGAGACAGTGTAAATACCCTCAGGCGGTGCCTGTTGGACTTTTGGCAGGAACCCTGGGCTTGGCATGGTTTGGAAGTACCTTCTTCATACTGATGAGGCATAAATTAAAGCAAAAGTTTCCCCTTCCCTCAGTCCTCTTGGCCACATGGGATAAATGATATGCTTCCCTGTTGGGGGCATCTGGGGGCTAGGGGGCCTCAGTTCCCTATCTGGGAGGAAGGGAGGTGAGAGGCTCCTCTCTGTCCCCTGGACACTGATGTGTTGCTGCACTTTGGGTTGGAAGTTTTACCATTTGGGGGTTTCTTTTGTGTTTAGCAAAACACTGGGAACTCTTTCCTCTTGAAGAACATATTCTAGTTAGTAGAGCTAATGCACTTCAGATATCTGGGTTAGAGCAGAGTCAGTCTGCAGTGCCTGTTTAGCAGAATCATCATTCTGAGCAGTTTACAGTATTTGCCAATTCTGAGGACATTGCTGTGTGTGAGTGTGGGGAGGCCCTGGATGGTAGATGTCACAGACTGGGGGGCTTTGTCCCCTTTTCTCCTGCGCACGTGGCAGAGCTGGCTCCCAGGGTTCCAGCAGGGGCTCATTGGAGACCCCTCTCCTGCCTGTCTGCTGCTGATGGAGGAGCAATCAGTGGTTCAGCAGAAAGTTGCCACTGATGTAACACACAGACAGCTTAGATAAATAAAACATGAAAGATGAATCAGCAGCAACTACTTTGTCTGCTGTTTGCTGTGCCAGGACTGTGTTTACTGACACATTCAGGCTTGGCAGCATCCAGCATTGCTTGCTCCAAGATGCCCTGGACATGGGCAGTCAGAGGCATGTGGGGCTGCCTGGCCTTGACCCCTTCACGTGAGCAGAGGATGTGTGCCACACTTGTGTCTGGTGGGACAGGGCTGCAGTTCTGCTGACCCTTCTGGTGAAGGGCTGACCGTAAAATGCAGGACCTCCCAAGAATAAACTCAGACCTGACCTCCCTGTATTTCAGAGCCTGCAAATTTAAATATTTTGTAAGTAGTGCAGTGAAATAATCAGAGAGTACAGGTTCTTCTGAAAAACTCTTGCCAGATAAAAACTAAAGGAGGTACTTTGCAACCAGTAACAGTAAAATTCAATTACATGGTTTAATGGCTTGGGATGAAATCTTAATTGTTCTGTATTGTGTTTCTGTTTATAAAGACTGTGCAATATCTAAAATCTGTTCTTCTTTCACATGTGACCCCAGATTATTTGCAACAGTGCTGTTTTTATCAAAAACTGGAAAGAAAATCCAGTCTCCAAACCATTGTGGAGGCTGTCACTCTGAATTGAGCTCTGAGCTCTTCAAGCCTTGATTAATAGGACAAGGCATGAGTTCAGAATTCATATGGACTCTAAATGAAGTTTGTTGTTCCAAATGGCCTGTGCTTCTGGAGTGTGCTGCATTTGGAGCTAGAACCCTGTCTATTCAGTACTAATTAGCTAATGCATGTAATAACTTTGGCTGTGTGTGCATAAGCCATCATCCTGTAATGCTTTCTGCTGTTACTATCGTGGAAATGCCATTTTGCTCTTGTAGCTGTAGAGTTTGTAAGAACTGCTCAGTGGATGGGTTGGTGAAAGTAGTACTTCAAACTGCTGTGCCTACAAAAGGAAGAATTTGTCTATGCTTCCAAGAGTCTGGAAGTATGGCAGTGGATGAGGGTTAGAATTTTGAATGCTGAAAGTTATCCTGTACCTCCTAGTCAGCCAATGTTTGGTTCCTGCCAAGAGGACATTTGCAAGGGTTGTCTTGGTAGATTCTCACCATTTCTGAAGTTGTGGTCAGATACAATGACAAGGCATCTCAGACTTCAGCATGTGGGAAGATCTGGGGTTTAATTTGGTGACATTGTCATAATCAACTGTTTCTTTTCTCTCTCCAAAGAGTCATTTAGGCAATGTCTTGGTTGATATGAAGCTCATTGATATCAAGGACACTTTACCTGTCGGCTTCATGCCCATCCAGGAGACCATCGATACACGTAAGTTGACATCTGTTCCTCAGTCCCACTCTGTGGAAGCCAGGAAATGCTTAGGGGCGTCAGGTATGTTTGTGCTTGCTGACACAAGGCACAAGTGCAGTGTCCAGGGGGAATACCATCCTCCTTTCTGCAAAGCAGATTTGCTTCCCTGCAACATCTAAGTGAGCAGTTCCCAAACAGTTTGTTCAGCTCTCCTGGGACTTGTGCCGGCAGCAGCTGGAGCCCGGTCTGGTGGCAGCCCTGTGTTGTGCAGCAGGCACCAAGGGCACTGGGCTGGCAGGGGACAAAGCCCATGGGAATGGAGCATGAGAGAATGGCAGGACTGATGCTGGTGCCCAGTGTGCAGCTGCTCTTCACAGCAGGGCTGGTCCCAGTGCATGCCAGTGATGAAATCCAGCCTAGGAATGAGCACAAAGGGGTTACCTGAACCTGCTTTGCAGGGAATCATTCATTTGAGGCTGCAGCACATGAGGATGAGTTTTCAGTCATTGTGATCTGGTTCTGATTGGAACCTGTGGCCTGGAAGTGAAAGATTCTGAAGACCATTCCCCCAGGTCACCCTCTGCTCCTGGAAAATTCTTGGGCACGTGTGGTACGAGGTGGAATTGTTGGCTTATCCTGTTGACCCTTGGGAGTGCTGGACCTTACTGTGTGCTGCTTCAATTTCTGTGAAAGTCCTGGTGGAAAGATGGAAGGGGGCTTTGTCATTAATTTGAAATGCATTGGCTGTGACTGTCTTTAAAGCAGAGGCACTGCCTGTACTGAGGAAGTGGTGTGAAAGAGAACATAAACAAAAGCAAATAGTCAGCTTTGTACTTGCAGAAAAAGTCAAATAAGAGGTGCTGATTTTGTTCAGAGTTAGTTTTGTGGTTGCAGGTATCTCTGTGCTCCTCTTGAAGTGGCAGCTGACTCACAGTTAATACATTTAATACAGTACTCCTTAGTAGATCTTGAGAGGAATTTTGGGAAGCCTTAAATCCTAGACTCCTAAAATCAGTTTTGGGCACTTCAAACAGAATCCCTACTTTTTCAAAGCAGGGGGAGACTAGACTTCAGGGATGCAGGTATTTGCCATCTCTAAAAACATCAGTGTAACTGCAAGCTGCATGCACAGATGCTCTATTGGCACACCTCACACTGTCTGTATGGTTATTGGTGCTAGTGCAGCAGCACATTCCAGAGGCTGGAATGGATTGCTGTTTCCCAAGGCGTGGATTACAAAACAGGAGGAGCCTATGGAGACAGGGCTGCTTGCCATCTGTTGAAGTGAGCATATTTTAAGTTGGAAGATATTTGTTCATATTAAGATGAAGGGTTTTTATTTTGCGGGTACTTGTTTGTAGTTGCTGGTTGTTTCCAGATTTTTGTTCAGCGTCTCCTCTTTAGATTTTCAGTATATCAGTAGACTTCTGTCCCTCTTTTCAAGTGCCTGCATCCAAACAGGAACCTCCCCTTACTCACTCTGAGATCCTTAGGGTGTGATGGAGCATCGTTTTCCAGGTAGATCCATGTCTATGTGCCATGGTCACAGACAGCACTAATCTTGCATAAAACCCACCCTGTGTTCTGGGTTGTTTTTGCAGAAGAAGTAGCTTTCAGAAAGAAGAGGCTGTGCATTAAATTCATCCCTCGAGATTCTACAGAGGCAGCAATCTGCGATATCCGAATCCTGGGGAGATCTAAGCAAGCCCCTCCTCAGTACACCTTCATAGGGTGAGTACCCCTCACTGCAAAGCTGTTGTCATGAATGCATTTATACCAATGCAAGGGCCCTATGCTCCTGTAGTTACCAAGGAGTAGCTTGTAACAGGTGAAGCTTATCATTAGGAAAGTCCAAGTAAATCCAGGTGTTACTGAGTTTGATGTAGGAATTAACTCACCCCTCCTTTCTTCTTAATTACGCTTGTTCTCACTGAGCACGGTGTTTGTGAATTCCGTCAGTGGCTGATGCTGGCAGTGATGCTGTGTGTTGGTTCCCCAGGGAGCTGAACAGCATGGGTATCTGGTACCGGATGGGCAGAGTGCCCCGCAACCACGACCCCGCACAGCCTGCGCCTACTCCCACACAAGCACCGGCTCCAACACCCGCTCCCAACCTGCCAAGGTAGGTTTTCTGCATTCCGGCTCCTTCTGCTTGATGCTGCATGTCCTGTGGTTACTAACCTTGCCAGGGAAACCAGGACCAGGGTGCTGCATGGGTATGGAATGATTGTGTCACAATCTGGTTAGGGAATGTGCTGTTTGTTGGAGTATTTGCCTGCTTGGAAGTTCCTTTGCCTGTTGTTGTGTAAAGAAAAATGGGTGAAGAAGCCAGAAGAAAGGACAAGCCTGCAGAGGAAGGGAAACTGTACCTTTCCTTTGCTTCAAAATACGCAGGATGTTGTGGCTTCCAGCACATACCTGTGGGTCAGCTCAGGAGGGTGAGCCAGAGCTGCAGCCAGGCCAATTGTTCTCCTTGACCAGAGGGAGGGAGAAGTGTCTCTACAGACTTCAGAAGGGAAACAGGTTTTGGTCCTCTCCAGGATCAGTCCATTCATGGTTTGGAGTACTGGTTCTCGGTTTTTTGTTTTCTTGACCCCAGTTGCTGAGCTCAGTAATGCAGCTGACATGAGCTTTTGCCTATTTAAGTGTATGTGTATTTTTGCACTAGGCATTTTCTACACTGCAGATACCTTTACAGTATTATAGTAACTAGTGAGAGCTAGAATATCGAAGGAGACAGCCAAGAGGAATTCCAGGTCCAGTTTGTGTACACAGGTCATTGTATCACATGAGTGGAAGTTGCTCATGTCCTTTAGAGTCTTGATTTACAGGTCATTTCAGAGTTAGGCTTTTTAACTGCTGCAATATGTTCCCCAAAAGCTATTAGGTACCTCCTTAAGGCAGGTGTGTACATTTGAGCCTTCACCCATGACCCAGACTGAAATCCACTGTCCTGCGATGGCTCTTTGAGCTCTCCAAAGCATTGGGGTGTTTGTTTCACTGAGAGTTTTGCTTGGTCAGCTGCCATGCCCTGGCACAGTACCCTCTGTCCTGTACTGTCAGGTGTGCTGCAGGCAGACATGCTGTTATGCTTCTCAGAGGTGGAGGTGAAAGAGATGAAAAGCCAGCAGTTTTCTGGAGACTCCTGCCTGTCCTACTAGGACCTGAGATGTTATTCTGAAGCTCTGCTGGACATAAGCTAGATGCCAACCCAGGCCATGTGAGATCAGAGAGAAAGATGTCTTGGGTTTAGAGCACAGATCTTCATTTTCTTTCTGCAAGAAATTCTGTCTGGGCAGATTTCCACAGTAAAGAAAAAAAAAATTATCATAGCAAGGGAATGTCAATGGCAGTGCTTAATCACTGAATGTGGAAGGGTCACTTTCTAGCTGACCAGGGAAGGCTGCAGAGCAGTCAGAGCTGTTGGGAACAGGGCCAGAATTAGAGCTCAAAGCATCAGTGACAGTCTGAAAAGAAGTGTTTACAAGGCTTATATATTTTATAACCTCTTGTTGTGCAGTTTATGGTTTACAATGGCTGCAAGGAAATTGGATCAGTTTTGTTTTACTTGCCAAATAAAGCAAATGTCAAAATAGTCAATATAAAATGTATTCTAATTTGGCTGAGTTAAACCAGCCAGTATGCAGTGGAATAATTGAATGTTACATTAATGCCTTGTAGTAAAACCCACCTGTCTGTAGCCAGCTCCACTCTCACACCCCATGGGTGATTTACAGGTAACTTTTACACCACCAGCCTGATCATTCAATGCATCTTTCATGTCTGTTTTTTTTACTCTGGTTATTTATTATCCAATATATTTTTTAAGAAATAGAAATGTATATAAAGGTGCATCCTGCAAATATTTAATTATTACAGGGAACACAGACAACTTGAAGGCCTCTTCTAACACTGTCAGCAATGTGGTGAGTTACTCAACACAGTGTTTGTGGAAGACTGTAGTCACAAGTAATCTCTTATTTTCACGTCACCAAAGAGTGAGGAGATTACACTGGCAGCCAGTTTGCTGTTTATTCCATGTGGATATATCCTGACAGGAGTAGCAGTGGGTTGTTGTGAGGCTGCCTCGGTGAGCAGTGCTGCATGGAGCACTGTGGAGAGTCTGCTGTTGGGCTGGTCAGATATCTCAGCTGCTCTCTTCAGTTGCTGTCTGCATTATAGAATAATTCTGAATCAAAAGGGAGCTTCAGAGCGATTGCTAATGCTGGATATAAACTAACCCTTCTGTACAACTAAACCTAAAATGGAAGGACTTTTTAGTGTGAGATGTATTTATTTGTGCACTAGCCCCTTTACTCTGTGGTGTCAGGTGCTGATGGCAGTGGGTGGTGGCCCATCACAGTTGTCATGTGTCAGAGGTGTGACCTCCACAGGTTGATGCACATCAGCACTGCTGCTTCTGCCACTCGTGTCACAGGCTTACGGCTCGCACTCAGGGCTGCACAAGAGGAGGCTTTGTTTGATAGCTGTTCTGGACTGCATATGGTATTTTCCAGCCATTTCTTCTCCTTCATGTTTTCTTCTACAGGCATCTGGCTTAACAACCTCCAGCAGCAGCCCTGGCACGTCCTGGTGAGGGTGGCATGCTGTGCCATGGAGTATGGCCATGCCACTGTGCAGGTCATCAAGCTGCTTTACTGCCTTTTCTCTCCAACTCTTGTGACAGCTTCCTGGCACTAATGGCAGTCTGGAGAAATGCTCTTGCAGGTTCCCATCCTGCTGCTGAAGACAGCTTTTGTAGTCTTGAGTTAGATGAGGGAGCTTGATGTAACTTCCCTCAGTACCTCTGCTCTGTGCACAAGGCTTGTGCTTCATGGCAGCATCATTTTGGGGAGCAGGGGGTATTCTTCCCCCAAAGGAGGTGGTGGCTTGAATGCTCAAATCACTTCCATCATGAAACACAGCACAATATTCCTAATTTTTAAATTACATTCTTACCAGAAGCCAAGAATGTCATGAGGGCTGAGGTCACATCTCAGCAGAGATGGATTAAAACCCTGTGAGACAGAAACAGTAAGTTGAAGCATGGAGGGAGTGTTTCCCTGGATCCTCTCTGGTGGGGGTGGTAAGAAACAAAATGTAAGGATGAAATACCCATGATATGTATAGGCTGTGCAGATTTGAACATGAGCTTTTGGTGGGTAAGGGGGGCGGGCACATGTTTCTCCAGAGTCTGGTTTCCATAAAGGATTTGTTATGAAACGGCACTGACCGTGTGGCTCACGTCCAGCTCAGCTGGATGAAGACGTGCAAAAATTGGTCACAGTCCAGTATGTTTTAGGGGTAGAAAATGATGATTAGGAAAAAATGTTTAAACAGTACGGTTGGTTTCCAGGCACTAGAGTCTCTTGCAGCAGCTGAGAAGGAAAGCCATGAACTGTAATTAGAAGGAGCCTGATGGATTTGACCGATTTTGAGGATGCATTGAAAAATTTGTGGAGTGCCCTGAGTGAAGAGGCTTCAATCTTCTCAGAGTCATTTTTCTTTATAGAGAGCCCTCTTCCTACTATAGCAGTGTTTCTGGAGGCATGTTTTCTTTGGGGCATAGCATAGGGTCGTTAAGTCCAAACCGGAGGTATCCATTTGGAGAAGCTGTGCTCTGGGTTGTTAAATAAGCCCTGCAGGGAAACTGAGCTTTTTTTCCCCAAAACTTGTGTGTTGTCTGCTATTTAATATGATCTCTGCCACTGCTGATTTGTAATCTGTGCTTTCACCCTGAAGTGCATGTGGTTGTGTTCAGATATTTCCTTTAAATCAATCACTTTCACCATTTTCCAAAACACTTCTTGAGTTTATTGCTTTTAGTAAAGTGTTTGGACTGTCATTATTTATTACTGGCAAAGTGCTGACAATGTGCTCTTCCCAAATGAGTCTTTATGTGGGATATTTGTTTAACAGGTTTTGCAGGGGAGGTGTGGATGTCCCTGCGGGCCAGGCTGTGCCTGCAGCACTGCAGGGCAGTGGGGTCTGCCTGGGCAGCAGCCTCCAGCGAGGGGCTTCACGTCTGGCCTGGGAGCCTGGGCTTCCTGGTGCTGATTAATTGGACAGAATTTAAAATCCTAACCCAGGAAGCTTATGCCACGTGTAATTTATCTTTCTGGAGTATTTCTGCTGTTTGGCAATTTTTCCCTGCTGCTTCATTATCTGAGCACTCCTGGCTCTGGAGAGCAGCTCGTGCAGGATGTGGACACCGCGTGCTTGCGGCCGCAGCCTCGTGGGACACGGCGCTGCTCAGCTGAGACAGCCCCTCCAGAAGCACTTCATGCTTGCAGTGCCAGCTCTCAGCTCTTTGATGCAGCCTCTGCCTGGAAGGATTTAATGGGCTGCAGCTCAGACTTCCAAGCGGCGTAAATTAAACTTGTTGGGGTTTTTTTTCTATTGTTTGGCAGCTGCTCTGTCCTAGTTACTCAGGTCCTCTGATCTGAATTAATCCCCATGCAGAGGAAGCTGCATGAGCTTCATTCTGCATTAGGCCTTACATTTTGGGCTGCCGGTCTGCAGCAGATCACGTGCCCTGGTGAGCATCACTGGGGCTGTGCCTTCAGCCAGTGGCTGCTCCTGTTGGGCAGAGGGGCAGCATCACATCTGGTGTGGGCACCTGGGCAGGGGCTGGCAGAGGCACCCCTGGGCCCAGTGCATGGAGTGTGCACTGCCCTCCTCCCTTCCTACAGCTGGGAAAGTTAAACAGGGAGATCTGAATGTGGAAAGAATCGCTCACTCTCTTTTTCATTCTCTCCTGCCATTGGGCTTTTATAAAATCTGAATCTGGCACCCCCAGTTCTCATTGAGTCTGAGGAAACAGGATATTTTAGTAGCTTGGAATGAGATGAAATGCTTGCAAAGCCCATATGTTGCTTGTTTTAGGGAAAGGGTCAGGAAGGTTTTAAAAAGTATTTAAACATTTGGTTTACACGATTAGAATAGATTGTCTGGAATGAAGTCCATTACCCGGGGTGATTCTTGCCTCACAGTTTAGGTTTTCATTGCAGTTCTTTGGAGTATGAGGTAGGTGTTCTGGCATCAGTGCCCCAACACAGTCAAAGTTAAGGGGTGTGAATAAATGCTGTAGCTGGGATCTAGCCACTGCTGGAACCACAGATACCTGCTGTGGCAGTGGCTGCAGGCTGCAGCCTGGGAGATGCCTCCTGGTACAGGGGGTGGTTGCCAAGTCCTCTGGTGCCAGTTCATAGAACCCCAGCAGCTTCTTTCTTAAAAATGTGCCATTTCCAGTCTCCATAGGCAAGGCTTTCATGTTGCATTACATTTCTTGAGAGCTGCAGCCTGTTATTAACTCATTTTAGGTGTATTTTCAGCTTTCTACAGCTTGAAATTCAATTGTTCCGCTCTCAGTTTTTCATGAGGAATGATCTTTGCATGATCATTGTTATGGAAAGTAAGGTTGTTTTGGTGGTGGTTTTTTTTTGTGGTTTTTTTGGGGTTTGTTTTTGGTTTTTTTTAAGGTATTCCCATGCGACTGCAGGTTTTGTAGCACTGTTCTGAAGGTCATTGTGAAAAAATCAAACTTTGCTGCCTGACAGATGCTGCTCTGGGTGTCACACTTGTACCACCCCAGTCTGTCACTGTTGGGTCCAAAGGCCAAGTTACCACTGGGCTTTTGCTGTGCTTTGTTGATATTTTTATGTGAATTACGAAGCATCCTTTGATATCTGGCACTTCTTGTGATCCTCTGTTCCTTTTTATGAGTACTTGCCCCCTCACTTCAAAAGCAGTTCATCACCTCCCTGCAGACAGTTCTTAATAACAGGTTTGGAACTGTTGGGCATTCCTGGGCCTGTTTTATGTGAGTTTCTCTCCAAAAATGTTGAAAAACTGGCCATAATGTGCACAGACCTCAAATCCCCTTTGCCTGCACGTGAAGGATCTCCTCATCACATGCTCACTTGTTCTGTGGATTTGCTGAATAAAAGAGCGACTGAAGTGAAGAGGGTGATTAAACTTGCTCTAAATGGTCTTGAAATTATCGTATGCTGGGGAAAATATGTTTGGTATTGGGGCAGTGCTGGAGCAGTAGGGGTTTGACTCCAGCAGTGGAGGGAAAGGCTGGAGCCCTGGACCTGCCCTTGCCAGGACCATCCATCCTCCCATTGTGCCAAACTGCCTCATTGCTTGTCTTTGGGGGGGAGGAAAGCTGCTTCTGGTGACAGTTCAAAAGAGAGATAATTGGCATGGGGATAGTCTTTGTGAGTTGCCATTCCTTAACGTCAGAGATTCACTAAAGTACTAATAATTACTGTTAATATCTTTCAGTGGAAAGTTTCTGGGTAAACGAGTGCTGCTTGAGGCAGCGTTTAACGGCCGCTGCTGGCATGATCGGAATGCAAATAAGTGTTATTAGCCTAATGATTTTGCTGTCACCACGGTGTGCAGCAGTAGTGTTGTGAATATGTCATGCAGTACCCGTGAATTTGGAAAGTGTGTCAAAACACAACTTCAATTAGTTTGCTCTAATTATGACTCTAGAGAGTTCATAAGTATATCACTCCTCATTAAAAGAGATTTTCTTATATGGATTAGTACAGCACATAAAGGGGTGTTTGAGGGATTGGAGGCAGGGCTGTGCAGAGGGAGGATGCCCATGGAGTGCTGGAGGTACAGCAGATCTGGAGCAGCACTGGGGTCCAGCCCCATCCCAGGAGCTTCTGGGCTCCAGGGCTGGGAAACCTCCCAGGCAGGAGCAAGTGGCTGTGCCAGGGCAGCTGTGGGGGCAGCAAGAGCCTGGTTGATGGTTCTGGACAGACTCTTCAATTAAAAATAACCAAACCAACAATGAGCCCCAAACCAAAAAAAAAGGCCTGGAAGGACCCACACTTGATGCTGAAATAGAGATGTGGCCCCAAAGCTTTGCTCTGGTAAAGGTCAAAGAGCACAAGCAGTCAGAAGCACAAGCCTGGCCTCTCCAGAGAAGCCCTTTGGGATGCTGGGTGTCTGTTCTCCTTTCCCAGCATATTTTTAGTGCTTTTTTACTGTCTTGTCACATTGCCTGATCATGTTCCAGCTTTGCAGAGCAGGAAGAGATTGCTGTGCTCACAGGTTGGGGAAGGGTTAAAGTAGTAATTGTTTAAATCTTTTAGGCTTTCCTCCCAGTTCTGTGATAATTTGATGAAGAACTTCACCCTAATTAAATATTCAAATTAGGAATAAGTGTCAATATGGCTTCCTGGTGCCTGGAATGATGATTAATTGTATTCAAAACTCTAGTGGCCACTGTAATCTAAACCAAACCGTTGTTCTTGATTATTTGTGCAACACATTTACCATGTTTTTGTTTTAAAATTTAAACTAGTAATTGATTTGCCATATGCCACAGAACTGCACATACTTTCACGATATGTGTTTAGGAACTTGGGGACTTTGTAATTGGGATTTTCTTGCTTTTCTATGGCAGCCTCTTTTTTTTGTCTTCTACAATGCAAAATGATTTGGCTCTCACAACACATAAGGAAAATGCATTATGCAATCAAGTTTGTAGGTATAAGCTATATTGATCCTGGCCAAAGTTTACATTAATTTAAAATAAATTAGGCTTTGTTTCCCATTCCTCCCTACAATGTCATCTTTTATAAAAAGGAAGAGAGAAGGGGAGAGCTGATTTCCATCCAGCAGTCACTGCCCTGTCTTGTGCAGCTGATGTTCTTTTTGGAGATGTCTCTCTGGCTGTCTGTAGCAGCTGGAGTGATGGAATGCCTGGTGGTGCTAGCTCAGGGACAGCAAGTGGCCCCGGAGCAGCCGGGCCATGGTTACACCCTGCTTCCAGACCCGGTGTCAGACCCAAGCAGGGGTGGGAGTGCTGCCCACTGAGGTCTGCAGGTGCACACCTCCATGTCACCTTTGTCACCCCCTGCCATGGCAGGGTTCCCTGTGGTGTCCTAGGGTTGATCTGTGTGAAAGGGAGGGCTAGGGGATCCCCGTGGGGTGGGGAGCGAGGGCTGGCCCGTTGGTGGGGTGTGTGGTCAGTGCCTTGTGGGTGAGTGCACCTTTCTCATTGCCCACCTGGCCTGTGCCCACCTGTCCCGTTTATTTAGCTCCAGAACAATTTCTGCTGAGAAGAAAGCATTTCCCCATAGAGGGCAGAGAAATTCAGCCTTTCTACTGGCTGCCTTTGGTGCCTTGGAAAATATTTTTGAATACTTGTGTTAAAAATCAAATGAGAAGCGTGTCGTGTCCACAGGCAGTGGTCTCCTGTTTTAAAGTGTGTTCATAACAAACATGCCTCTGCTCCAGAGCCTCTCATGTGGATTGTGTTTTAAACAGCAAACTGATAGCCAAATTAAAATATATTTTCACACCATCTTTTTTTTGGTTAAAAATAGCTTTGGAAAGCACAAGCAAACTCAGACTGATGTTTGCTTTTCCTGATTTTATCTGTGCTGTTCACCATCATCTGCATCAAGGGCTAAAAATACATTGTTCTTCCCAAAACGTGTCCTGCTTTTGAGGGCAGATAACTTCCAGATGAGTCGTGTGGTAGATAAAACCTGCTGGCTGAGGACATGGGTTTGGTGCACTGCTGGAGCATACAGGGCCCTGTCTCACACACAGGATGTCCAAGAGGACACAGGGGCTGCCTGGTTCTCCTGGCAGGAGGGCCATGCTCAGTGTCTGGCCAGATTCAGGAGCTCTCACTGAAGGTGGGAGCTGCTCCCTCTGCCTCATGCTGCACTGAGCCCCTCTGTGGAGAGGAAGCATCTTTTTTACCTGTGACAGTGCCCAGGGCTCCAGGGGGTGGAGGGGGCTCACCCTGAGTGTAGACACTTGGCAGACACTTTTGGAAGCAGTGTTAAAATTGATGTTTGCTGCTTAGCCTGTCTGGAGTTGTTGGGCTGGGGTGAGCTGACAGGAGCAGCATCTCCTGCCCTACAGTAACCTGTCCCCATTTCCTCCCCATCCCTCAGGCACATCTCACTGACTCTGCCTGCCAGCTTTCGGGGGAAGAGCCACAGCAGCCGCCTGGACCTGGAGCACCAGCACTCCAACCTGTACGCCATCTCAGGTGAGCTGCCACACACACACACACCACCCTTCCTGCTCAGGGCTTTGCCCACTGCTGCTGGCCCACTACAGCTTCCCTTGGGGTTTTTATTTGTAGTACTATTACACCTGAACAAATATTGTCATAGGCATGGTGGAATCAGGCTTAGCACAAGTTTCGCTCTGTTACGTTGTTTTTGCAAGAGGAAAAGATACTGGATTTTAACCTGATTCTGTCAAAACCTAATGAAAGTCTAGTCCCTTCATCTGGCTGAAGGAGATTTTAGGGCAGTTTGGAAATCCAGCAGTGGGTTCAGTGGGCTGTGCAGTTGAAACTGCTTGTGCATAATCAGGGAAGAGAAGATGGCAAAAATGTACCATTCACAGGTTCCTCCTATTAATAGTGAGTGACACTTGTAACGTGGGAACATGGCATTAATTCATGTACCATAATCAAAGGGTTATTTAAAGGTAATCTCTGTCTGAAACTGCAGCTTCAGGTTCCTAAAGATATAGAATGTAACAATTGTGTAATTCTTGTCAGTCCTCGTTTTTGTTGTTGCTCTCCTGCCCTGATACATTTGGAAATGTAAGGGAAGGTGTATTCCTGTGTTCTCATGAGACAATTCTGCATGGGGATGGGGAGCTGTGCCTTCTCTCCTGGGAAAGCACCAAATGCACCAACTGCAGCAGCTCTGTGGGTGTTAGTGGGACTGCCCTTGCTACAGGGTGTGCTGGCCTCTGCTCCTGGTGCAGCCTGAGGAGGTGACTGCTTTACAAAGAGCCTGAACGCTTTACCAGATCGTTACAGGCAAAGCACAAAACAAGGCCTTGTGGAGCTGGACAGGGCTTCATGTTTGCTTGAGCACATTTTCAACTCTTTATTTTGCCTCCAGTTGCACATTCTCCTCCAGAAACACTGTTATGAGTTGTGCATGTGTTGTAATGGCTATTACAGCTGTGAGCCCTTTCCAAAGAAAGGGTCTTGTCATATGACACATCCTGTGCACTGACAGGATTTTCGTGCACAGCTCCTGCCTTGTCAGCAGCTGCAGGGAGGTGCCTCGACAGTTCCCTTTGTGTGCTCAGACCTTGGCGAGGTGGATTAGCCCCCAGACGTGCTCTGGAAGCCATTCCCAAGTTTCCTGTTCCGTGGGTGTCGTGTGCAGGCAGTCTGGGCTCTCTGCAGTGCTGCTGCAGTGCCATGGCAACTGGAGATTTAGGAGCAGGCTGCCACGCCTGGGCTGCTGCCAGGCTCCTGTGCCGAGCTGGGGGCAGTGGAGGGGCTGTGCTGGGTGGGGGGAGCTGGCCTGCAGCACTCACAGGGACTCTCTGCCTGTGGGCAGGCCTGGGGGCTCCCTCTCTTGCCTCCCAGGTCAGAAGGGGAGGTTCCTGGGGCTGCTGAGGGAAACAAAAGCCATTATGAGCAGTCTCTTGTGGTTTTGGTATGGCCTCAGTGTGCCATGGGCACAGGAGGAGCTGCTTGGGAAGGGAGGGCTGTAATGGGGGAAGGATGAAGAGCTGCAGTGTGGTCTCTCTTTGCTCTCTATGGACACCCAAGATTTTCTCAGTATTCGATGAAAACAACACTTTCAGCATGTCTGTGGAAGATGAAATGAATTTTGGCTGTTGATCCTACTTTGTATCACAAATATATTTTGGCAGAATGACTGTATCCTCACTGGAACTGCCCATTACCCCTTGGGCTGTGTAATGCAGTTGCTGTTTGCACAAAACTGGAGTCAAGGAAAAAATGGTCCTGAAAGCAGCACGTGCAATTTTTAACCAGTCTTTTGTCATTGCCAGTCTTGACCATGGCACACTGGGCGGCCGTAAAGTTAAGGAGACTTCTCTTGGCACGTACTAAAAAGTGAGTCCCTGGCAGGGTGCGGATAGCGGAGCACTGCCCAGAGCCTGTCACCAGCCATGGCAGTGCAGCACTGGCACTGCTGGCATCACCCTCATGCCCTGCTGCCTCCCTCGTCCCACCCCATGCCTTGCACCCAGACCAAAAGGCAAAATCAATTCTGAGCTGATGTGCAGAATGTCTGTGGGTGCTGCTGGGAGCAGGATGCTGAGGAGCTGACAGATTTAATGTGCATGCTGGGGCAGGCAGCTGCTGGAAGAAGAATGCCTCGCTCCAGACAGACCTGTTGACAGACACAGCTCAGTATTTCACAGCTCAGTCTTTCCTCATGGCCTTCAGTTTAATTAAGATGTTGTTGTGACTACATACTGCCTTCATTTCAGACTTGAGCATCTTCTGCCAGCATATTGCTTTGGCTTATCAGAGGCACAAGCACAGTGAGGGAGAGGCAGCCCTCGCAGGCAGGCACAGATAATAACATACAGGGAAAATTCCTCAATGAAGTGAAAAATTATTTATAATAATGGTACTCAAATAGAAGGGAAATAAGTCACTCTAAGGGTGTATAAATTTTTATGATAGTGTATAAACAGCCATAGCCTGCCTTGTCTCCCATCTATTCCTGCAGAGAATGAGGGCAACATCTAGCATAAAGAAAAATACAATAAGAAAATGAAGAAATGAATGGGAAGAGCTGCAGGATTGATCACTCGGTGTATTTGTATATCCTGATGTAAAAGGTGCTGCTGACAGGTGGCCAGGTTTCTTCTGTATAAAACCATGTGTGTGCTGTCAGGGCAGTGTGAGCAGCCTTGTTTCGATTGATGAATTGCCTGCTTTCTTGATTAAACCTTCCGTCACTTACAAAACAAAAAGCCTGTGTTTCAATGGCAGAGTGGGACATGTCAAAAAAATCTGTCTGCCTTACCTTTGTGCAGATGTTGGGCACAGACTGTAACATGTATTATTAAAATGAATGTGGCATTTACTGTGCATTATTTCTTTCCTGGGAGAAGGGACCTGTAAATTATATGCTAATAATAAGCTTTAACCCTTTCAGGATCCAAGAGATGTAGTAGTGTAAATATTCTGCAGGCCTCACTTAATTGGATGGGCTCTAACACCACTGCAGCACTCTGAAGTTACTAAGCAGTGAGTTCCAGCCCTTGCTGCCAATAATCTGTGCATTCTGCTGAACAGGGTTGTCTTTTTTTTTCCCCCTGAAATTTCCCTGTAGCCATCTTCAGCATTATATTACAGACAGATGTGCTTTGGGGCAGCAGCAGACAACTTTGTATAATTTGACTCCAGGACAATCTCATCCTCTCTCTTGGCCTGTTCTCAGATTAAGAAATTGTGTTGTGTGGAGTCTGTCAGTCTGTACAACCACATCAGAATGTGTGCATAAAGCAGTTAAAGCCTCTTTACACCAGTTTTGTGCAGGAAGCAATTGTATGAACTTCCATGAAGGAGGAGGTTTCCATGTGCAGCTCTTACAGATGCCAGTTCCTCCACAGCTCTGGCTCGTTCATTTTGGAGTCATGCACCAATATTTATTACCTTAGGGAGGTAAACATTTACTTAAATGGGTATTTATTATATTTATATATAAAGAGGTTTTTATGATATTTAAATATTCATTGGCCTCTTTAAGACCCTTTCCGTGAAAGTCTGAGCGTTTGGAGAGGGAAACGTTTGTGAGCAGAGGCTCCAGTCCAAATTCCGCCTGCTGGGTGGCACAGGTGAGCATTCCCAGCAGGAATGCCAGGGCAGAGCCCCGTGGGGAGGAGGCAGAGGGTGCCAGCCTGGTGCAGCCCAGCCAGGGCCAGGTGAGCCAGGGTCTGGCCATGGCAGGGCTCCAGCTGAGCTGGGTTTGTCTGCAGCAGGGTGAGCTCTTCCTGCAGGCACTGCAGCGACATTTGGCGTTCACTCCACGCAGGTTTCTAATCCAGCTCTCTGGAGGCAGCAGAGAGAGTGGAAACTGATGTTAATGATCTGGAAAAACATCAAAGCCCGTGGATTCCTGAAAAGGAAACCAAGCTGCTTTTCCCTACTGCAAGCCTTGGCGGGGGGCAGGTGTCATCTGTCTGGGCAGTATTGTGGGAAGCATTTGCTTCACACCCTGCTCCTGAGACAGCAGTTTGCTTCCTGATTCCCCCTGGTCTGGAGGGGCTAACTTGGAAATGCCTTTGGGTATCTACACTCCCCCTGGCTTTTTGGGTGGTTTTTTTTTTTTTCTTTTGATAGTGACAAAAGAAGTCTCTTTCAGAAGTCTTTCTAGATTTAGATTTTGTTATGTTTAAGTGCCCATATGCCAACTTCCTTCTTGTTGCAAAATGCTAGGTTATCTGGCCACATGTGTCACTTCCTTAGTTGTCTGTTTCCTTTTAAAAGACACAGTAGCTCTCTTCTGTATATAGGAGAACAGATGTTTTAATCAGAGGTTAATAATTTATTTTTGCAAACTATTGTTTTGCTTCATTATTTTTGTAGATAATTGAATTATGCCCTTGTCACAGTGTGTTTACTAAAACAGGTAATTCTGAAAAAATGGAGATGCTATTTTTTGGATCAGTGCACCAGGATTGCTTTTATCTTCATCTTCTAGCACAGTTCCTGGTGGTTCTGCAATTGCCTCTAATGTTCAAGGGTTTTGAGACCCCAGTCTCAGAAGAGGAGGTCCTGTGCTGCATATTGTTGTTGGTCCCCATCCCTTCACTTACTCTCTTGGTGCTTCTTAAGAGCAGAAGCGGAACTCAATATATTTTTTGTGACACTGAATTTTAATCAGGATGGTCCAAAAGCTAGACAAGTTGTGACACAAGCTTTATTTTGCATTGAAACCTCTTTCCTGAAGCTGAGATTAAAGTCAGCCTATTCTTTACCCTATTGCAATTTCCAGTCTTTGGACTAGGAGACCTGGATAATCTTCCAGCTATGAAAGGCTCTATTAATATCCAGCAGTTCAGAGAGGCTGGAGTCTCATTTAAAATGCTGCAGCTGCATATTTCAGAAAAGGAAGTGTGTTACTTAATACTATACTTAATGAGATTCAAAAAGTATGTTTCTTATTAAATGATCCCATCCATGGTGTCAAGACCCTTGGTGTGCTGTGTCAGTGTGCCCTGTGTGTTACCCAGCAACCCCAGATGGGCATGATGGAGCCATGAGTTCTCTCACAGGTGACATTTTTAAAACAATTTTTTGATGAACCTGCTGTCACCCAGAGTGCCGTTTGTTGTTTCCTCTCCTCCTGCCCTGTGCTGGCAGGGGAGGTGGGGGCCCTGGCTGGGCACTGCCCTGCCCTCGGTGGCAGGCGGGCTCCACCCGTGCTCCTCAGCTCACACCAGCTCACAGTCACCTTCCGAGGAGGCTGCTCAGTCTCTGCTGAGAGGATTATCCTCTGTAACCCTGCATCATGAATTATGTATGAGCAGGTGTACGGGCACAGCCTGGTGGCATATCCGTGGGCTGCAGCGGGGTGATGGAGGGAAGGGTGATCCCTTTGAGCTCACCTGGATCCCAGGACATGCCCCACATGCCCTGCAGCAGCCCTGGGTGAAGGAGTGGCTGATGGAGGGAAGGGTGATCCCTTTGAGCTCACCTGGATCCCAGGACAGGTGTGCCCTTGCCCCACATGCCCTGCAGCAGCACTGGGGGAAGGCCGGTGGCTGATGGAGGAGAATGAGCTTGCAGGACTGGTGCTGTTCCCATGGAGCACAACCTTGGGGTGGCCTGCACTGTGTTTGTTTTGCTTTGCCGGGTGCCAGAGTTTAATTTTTTTTTAAATAGGGAGCCGCTCAGAGGTTTGGATATTTAAACAGTTATTAACCGAATGACAATTAACAGATTGCAGAGACAGATTTTCTTTTCAAAACCTCCAAAATTGAGTACAGTTTGCAAAACTATCACAGCATAGTAATGACAATGAATTTTGATTTCCCGGAACTGATATTAGACTCCTTATTAAACTATGTGCATCTGCTTTTAATTTACTCCAAATAATTGGAAAATGCAATGAAGCTTTCCAATTAAAGCTTGGCTTTATGCTGTTTAATAATACCCCCCATAATATTATAGCTTATGAAGTGACAGGTGAGTTGGTGTATGAATAAAACATAAAGGCAGCAATAAGGGACAGAAAACCAGAGACAGTTGTTGGGGATTTTAAATGCTGGATGTAATTTGCATATATTAATCTCTTCTTTTCAGCCTTATCAGGCGTTCTTCAGTATTTGAAGTTAAAATAGCATTGACAGGCGGGAGTACGCTTAGTTTTTTCAAGGATTTATTACTTGTATAATTTCTGATCTTTAATAAGCAGATATGACTGATCCTCATAGTTCTATAGAAATCAGTTAATTGTTCCAGATGGCGTGTACTGATTATGCAAAATTACTTTTCACACCATTTTTTTTTTTTGATGGAGTTTGGAGTAAAATTAAATTTTTTATGGCCTTCTTATCATGCTGTTTTACAGTGGGTTTTGCACAGAAGTTGAATTTAATCTACTATATTACATTGACCGGCAGAGTTATTCTAATGTAGCATTCTGTGATTTGACAAAGAATAATAGAACACGTTGCTCATTGTGCATTTCTGTGCTGCTAATAAAAAGGAGTTGCAGTGCAGCAAACCAGGCTGTTATTTATGAAGAATGCTTAATTCGCACAGTTAAAAATGCAAAATTGTTACAATGAGATGTTCACTCTTTGGGATAGAAGGCTTGGGCAGAATAAATGTAAATAGTCTTGTTGCTACAGATTCCATCAAATAAAGCAGGAGTTTGTAAATGCCTGGTGTGACGGGGTGGGATGGGACTGGGAGGAGCAGCCATGCAGGCAGCATGCTCCAGCTCCGAGCAGGAGATGTCACTGGTGTTTTCCCTGATTATCACCATCCAGATATCTCAATGGCATCATTTCATAATTGGAAACATTTGTAAAGGTTGTTGGGCTTCATTTATCTAATGAAAAGCTGTTTATACAAAATAACCCACACATAAAACCCTCTTGCTAATAAGTTTATTGCAGTTTGTTTTGGCAGTGACTCAGTTGTTTGGGTGGCCTAGGTGTCCTGGCTGTGCTGCAGCAGGGCCAGGGTGGGTGCCCACCCATGGGTGTGCCGTGGGCAGGGGCTCATGCCAGAGCAGGCAGGGTAGTGCTATGGGCACTGCTGCTGCAGTTTGTGCAGAAGTCCTGTCAGGCCCTGGGTGATTTTGGCAGGTCCCATCCCTGGCTGGGCAGCACAAGGTGTGCAGAGCAAGGGTCCTGCTGGGATCTGCCCTGGGGGCAGCACGAGGCATCCTGCTGATCCTTGAAAAGCGGAACAGCAAATGTTCTGTTAAAAAATTACCTTATGCTTAATGGCTAAGTGGGGGCACCATAAGTGGGCGTCTATGAAGAGTGCCTATTTTTGACTCAGTTGCTAGCAAGCTCAGAATTTCTCCCATCTCCTCTTGAATTAGAAAATTGTTTTGTGTATGCTTTTGTATGTACTTATAGATACGAATGTATAATATATATGGAGACAATTAATGGCGTAAATCAGAAATTATTAGAAAATATTGGTTCTAATGAAGTAATAATTTGGTGTTAATGTATTTCATCAGTGTAGCTTAAGGCTAAATTAAGTGGACAGACTTTATATGGATTCTCTAATTTTAATCTTCAAAATGCTATCTAATGTCTCATTAGGATTTTCATATAATGTATCTTAAGTACAGTCATTAAATATAGTTTAGGGAGATGTATGTTCAGATATTGCTTAAAGATGTTTTAATAGGCCCATTTACTCTGATGATATTAATGAGCTCTTAACACATATTAAGCTTCTAAAACTAGTGGTGTCTCCTTGCAGTGAGCAAATCAACACAGGAATTGTGAAGGAATTGGATGTTCCAACAAAGACAGTTTTCCAGGGACTCTGCATGGCCCGGCTCCATCCCTTTAGCTGTGTCAGCATGGGCTGGTGTGTCCCCACTCCCGGGGCGGTGTCCCCACTCCCGGGGCGGTGTCCCCACTCCCTGTGTGTGCCTTGGGCACGCGGGCACTTTGCATGGGTGCTTTGCATGGGTGGCTGCATGTTGGGAACTGGCCAGGCGTGTCTCAGGGTTTGTGACATGTTAAGCACATTTGACTGCATATCTGTTAAACAAATCAGGTAGGTTAAAGGAAGAGCCAAATACGGGCCTGTGTTTAGATAAATTCTACTTTTTGATCATCTAAAGTGAAGATGCAAGAGTTGTAATTAAGATAATAAAAACTGCTCATTCTCTGTTGTCACATCAATTCCAACTCAGAAAGTTATTGCAAAGAAAATTCTCTGGTTTCATCACTCAGCTCTTCTTAACAAATCCTTCTGAGTTCAGAGACTTTTATAATTACTAAATTGGTTTGTTAGAGGGAGATAATAGCAAATTTCTTCTTTTCATAATTGGACATTTCTTCCCTGTAGGCTAATGCAGGCGCAGCACTCACATACACAATGAGCTGTGATTTTGAAAAACCATAACTGGCTAATAAGTGCCGTGGTGTCATCGGAGAGTAATGGTGCGCTGATTAGCATAATTAATGACAAATGGTGGTGCAGAGTGGGTGGATTGGTTTAGCAGATGATGGATGCGCTGCGCAGGGGCCGAGCTCTGCCGTAGTGGTGTGGCAGGCTGGCGGTGCTGCCACTGGCACCTGCCACCACCACCCCAGAGCCCGGTGGCACCAGCCACGTGCTGGGGTGGCTCCGGGTGCTCCTCACCTGCCTGAGGGGCACAGTGTGTCCCCGAGTGGGGCTGTGGCTGGTCCCCACTGTGCTGGCACAGGGAGCTCAGCAGTGCCAGCATCAGCGGAAAGGAGCCGGGGGCTTCTGTGGGCCGTGAGCAGTCCCTGTCCTCCGAGGGCTGGGGGGCCATGCCAGGCACTGGCCGTGCTACAGGATGGGCACATTAATCTGTGGCTTGATTAATCAGGGCTAATTTACGTTCACAAATGAGACTGATAAAAATGGAGTTACCTTTTCACCTTTAGGGGAAGGAGGGATTATTTCTAGGTTGTCTCTTTTTTTAAGTGATAAGCAACTCTTTTACCAATAAGGATGAAAATACTTAATTTGCATTAGCAAAAGAAGCTAATTATTATATAGTTAATTAGCATCTGGAAATGAGGATTATCTTAATTACAAAGCACAGTTTCCTTAATAGCTACAAAACTGTAAGTTTGATGTGTGTGGAGATTGGTGACTATTATTATGTAATTACTGATCATATTAATGGTGCAGTGTATTTAGATATCATTTGCATATGCAAATGAAATTTACCTGATAGAAATATGTGGCTCCTGTAATGATTTTGAACACTTAAAAATTAAATTCCATTAGAAGATCTGGATGCTGCGTGGCACAGTGGCTCTCCTCCTCAGAAGAGCTTTTGGCCGGGCAGGAGGAGGGCAGTGTCCTGCTGTGCTTGGCTGTGGGCAGGATGAGGGCACCTCCCCTGGCTTTCAGCCCCCAGCCCGTGGTGCCAGGGACCTTCCCCTGCAGCTGGGCAGTGCTGCGTGCCTGTGCCATCCTCTCCAACACTGAAGGCCTTAGCTTTGGGTCTGTGCCAAGGCTCTTCTGGCTGGGTGAATGCTCCATGGGATGGTGGGAGCGTGTTCTATGCATCAGTGAGCTCCAGGGCAGAAGAGGGATATCCCCACATCCCTCCTAGCCGTGCTCGTGATGAGTTTCTTTCCGCTAACATGCAGGCAAGCTGCAGAATGGAGAGCACAGTGTTGTCAGGGCAGCTAATCCGGCTTCTTTCTCCTGCTTTTATTGGAAACACAAAGCTGCTGTGTGTTAAAAGTAACTTGAGTCCCTTAAACCAAAACCATGTAAAGAGAGGACCATGCACCAGTGTCTCCCCTGGGAGTCCCGTGGGACAGATGTTGGTCACTCAGTGCACTGCTGGAGGGTGTGGGGTGCTGCTGGGCAGGATCACAGCATCCTTGCGAGTGTGAGCATCTGCCCCTGGCCAGTAACCTGGCTGCTGTCCAGAGAGACTGGGGAGCCTAGACTGTCATGGTGGCAGCAAATGCCACCTCACACCATAGATGGCTCAGCTAAGGAAAAAGCTTCCGGGGCTAGACGCTGTAACAGTGTGCAGCGTGTGGATTTAATACCCCCTGCTCTTACCCTGAAGCACTGGAAGCCGTGTGTGTGGATGTTTCTCTCATCAAGCAGCAGGAATTTACAGCTGCCGGCCAGGGAACACTGCAGCCATTGTGGGGCTGCCCGAGATGCCTTTTGCAACTGCTGCTGCAGCCTGTGCTGCCCGGCCGTGGCAGACAGACATTACATGTTTAATGACTTCCAAGGAGTCTGTCATTACAGCCAGAGCTGAAGGGAATGGAAAAGTGTCTGCGTTTCTCTTCAGCACACAGCCGTGAGTGGATGTTGGAGGAGTACCTGCCTCTGCCTCTGCCTTTGCCTCTGCCTCTGCCTCCCCATCACTGTGGGCCCTGTCCCAGCTCTGCCCCAGCCCTATGTGAGTGCCCTGGTTTGTATCTGCTCTGCTCTAATTAATTAAGGCTTGTGGCTTGGAAACAGCACATGCTAAGGTGTGATCTTTGAAGTTTAGTGTGGTGCAGAGACTTCAAAGGGGACATTTTATTAAAAAATAATAAAATCAAGAGCTCCTAAACACTTGCAATTTGAAGAGCTTGTTTGAAGTTTCTCCATATTCTCTGGTGCTGATGGAGTCACAGTGCTGAGGTGCTCCTTAGGCGTCACCATGCAGTACTTAACCTTTACTTTATTTAAAAAAGAAAATAATCAAATCCAGGGGTATTTTTTCAAGTGTTTTCGTGGCTTGATCTTAGCAGTAAAGAACTAATTGTGCCATGTCATGAGCTATGCAGGAAACAGAGAAAATCAAGGCTGACAATCAAATTAGCAAAAATGAAAATTTAGTCCAGGTCTGTTTTTTTAATCAAAGTCATTTCAAGACGAACAGGAAAGCTGTAAACCTTTCCCAAAGCAGAGGTTCCTTCCCCAGCCCAGGAGGCCCCTGCTATCCCACTGACTGCAGGCATTGGGTGGTTTGGTGCTGCTGCCATCCTGCTGCCTGGCCAGGGCTGGGCACTCCCGGCTGGCTGTGCCCCTGCTGCGTCACTGCCACACAGCCCTGGGGAGAGCTCCTGCTGCCCAGGAGCCACAGCACCTGCAGCACACGAGGTGCTCTGGGCGCTCATGAGATTGGGCTCGTGCCTTGGGCAAGCAGAGCTGAGCCCTGTGCCCCTGCCTGTGCCCCTGCCTGTGCCCCTGCCTGTGCCCCTGCCTGTGCCCCTGCCTGTGCCCCTGTTCTTCATTTTCAGTCATGCAGGAAAGTGTTTTGCAAGGCATTTGCTTATTTATTTAGATATTTTTAATATCAGAAATTGAAAATTCAAGTGTAAGAGGTGATGCAAAAACAGCAATAAAGAAATCCAAAGCTATAAAAGCTTATGGTGAGAATTTAATGCAGAAGCAGCTGTTACTTCCTTGGGAGTTAAGGTATATAAACTCTTTGGTGGCTGTGTATCCCCACAATCGTGGTGTGAGGAATTAGCGCTCAGTGCAGTGTGCAAACGGAGCCCGCCAGGCTCTGAGGCAGCGATTCATCTGTACCCAGGAGTTAAATATGACAATGTTAGCATTTTTCATTTCCCTGACGTTACCATTAATAAAGCAATGATCCAAAAGAAGCTTTGCTGAGTCTGTTCTTTATGCTTCCATCACTCACAACTAGATAATTTCACACAGGATCGTTTTTAAATTAAATGACGATAAAAGCGCTCTGCTGTCCTGTGCTCACTAGTTCATAGAAGTCTATCAAGTCATTAATGTGTCATGACAAACTGTGAGTTGGATACAAGAGTAATTAATTATTTGCATAAATAACAGGTTGGACTTGGTGCTTTCAGCCACGATGACACATGCATCACATCGTGGGCATCCTGGAGCCTCTGGCAGAGGTCACGGGAGGGTGAAGGCTGAGCTGGCACGTGGGTGATCCCACCCTCACGGCTTCTAGCGGACAGCGGCTTGGAAGCCTTTGTGTTTCCAAGTTCTTCACTGATGGTTGCTTCAAGAGAGCATCTCATCTTTGGAGCTTTAGTGAACAATTATACAGATTTTCATAATCACCATTAATCACCACATATTTTTCAAGATAATTACAGCAACTATTATTTAGATTTCTCTTTTATGTGCACATTGTAGAAAAGAACAAGTGCTTATTACGCTGGGTAGTGTAGAGAACTACTGTCTGAAGTTCTTTGTCATCCAGAAACTCATTATGTTAGCTGATGCTGCCTGTGAAAGTTCGTCAGCATGTTTAAATTAGGGTAGCATTGGCAGGTCTGATTATTTAAATCTGGTAGCTTGGCTAAAAATATAGTTATTCAAGAAAGATGAATTACTAATTTGACAACTGAGAGTTGGAGTCTGCAGTACAGAAGGCAGCATCTCTCGTGTGCTTAGAGAAGGGTGACAATACTTTTACAGATTAAAGAGAGGATTTCTAAGTGAGCTAGCAAGTTGAATTACAGAGCATGCTTTGGTGTCATCCCCACCAGAGCCTGAGAGCAAGTCTTGGTAAATCACAGTGATGAAGTAGCCACCAGGTAGAAGCTGGTTGTGTGTTCTGGTGGTCCTGCACCCAGGAAGGGGCATGTCTGCTCCACATCACCAGGGCTTGCATCCACTTCTGCTGCTGTCAGGGATTCATGGGAACACTGTCCTTTGAGGCTGGGCTTTGCGAGGTTGGCTCCTTTCAACTCTTTTAACTAATTGCAGTGCCTGAGTTAATTAGCTATGACGCTCAGGAAGGAGCTGATCCTGGGAGGCAGCAAACAGCCATTGCAAACAGTTTTTCTTCTGCAATCCGATTTTATTTTGTTCCATTTTGAGGGAGAAGAGCACAGGCACCTCCCTGACCTGTTGCTCCTGGAGCCCATGAGCCAGGGGGTGAGGGCTGCTGCCCTGCTGGTGCTGCAGCAGGCAGTGATGGTGGCTGCCCAGGGTTGCCTTTCTGTAAAGTTTCCAGAGTTGGTGGTGTTTAAGCCCTGGTGACACTGGTGCCTGGCTGTGAAAGGAGACGCTGAATGAGCACCTTGTTTTCTGCTTTCTGCCTTTAATGCATTCTAGCAGCAGGCTGGTGACGGGCCTGACACGGCAGCTCCGCGCACGCTCCCGCGCTTGGGGAGCGCAGCATTAATAACACACTTCCATGCATCATGCCATTTTTAAGCATGATCGTTATGATAAAGGGCATATACTTAATTACAGGCCTGCTTAATTACAGCTCTGTTGAAGCTCGTTTGTTTAGGAGAGTGCTAATTGCGCTGCGGAGCCTTTGGCTCGCCCTGCTTTTATCTGCTGCTTGCTCTGCCGTGCTGGGCTCCGGGTGGGCTGGGGCGGGGGCCGGGGGGGCTCGGAGCTCTGGGGATGCACACACTCAGCCTCGCTCAGGCCTTGGATTACTTTACAAAAGCTGGCGTGTGGCTGATCAAAGAGGGTCTCTGTCGGATAACAAGTGCAGATGGTCTTTCAGGTTTAAAACTTCCTGGATTTGGTGATGCTTGCTTTTCATCTGTTTCTTTTTGTTTCCCTTCGTGCTGTGGCTGCCACACAGCACCTTTGATAGCAAAATTACTCCTGTGGAGGCGGGTTTTAAATCTAAAATAGACAAAGCAAATGTAAAAGGCTGGCTATTCTTAAATGACCCTTGTTTAATTATTAACATGGTAACTCTGGTGCTGTAGAAGTTAGAAACAGCAGACAGAGGAGCACTAGGTTTGTAGGCTCAGATGCTTTCTGAAAGAAAACTCTATTCGAGGATCACTGGAGGGCCTCTCAGAGCTTAAATTTGCTCTAATTTGAAGTTCTTATTTCTTTCAGAGTTCAAATTTAAAGACTTCAGATGTTAAAGGTGTAAGTGCAATAAAGGGGGTGTATCTGGGGTGTGCACTGCCTTAGAAGCATGCCCCTTTCAGTCTCATATGCAAATTGCTGAGTTACATGTTTTAAAAATAAGTCTCTCCCTTGTACTACCACATCTTGTGACATGGTGATAGCAAGACACAAACACTGAACATCATTGCACTAGGATGGATATACAATATGATATATAGGCAAACAGTGCTCTGAGTACCAATAAGGTTATGCTACAGAAAAATATGTGCCATGTGGTGTCATGTCCTCATGTCTGTCTTCATATTCCACTGGTTTACATCCTCCAGGTGTGGTTTTCAAGTGTTTAAGCTCCACTGCTCACTGTTGGGTTTACACTGGCAGCAGACAGGCCAGGGAGGGTGCTTGGCCCCAGGTGTTTGTTATCACCCTGTCCGGGGGTGGTGCTGACTGCTTTGGGGACTACAAGTTCCCTGAACCAGCTGTTCCTTATTCTCTTGTTCAGACACCACCAAGTGTGCTAAACCGGTTTGGTGAGGAGGTGGTAAGTAGAAGTGTGTCCTCCTTCTAGTTTCAAACACTGTCCTGCTTTGCCAGCTACATGAAATTGGGAAGTGCAAAATTGCGGCCATAAAACTCTATATGGATAGAGCAAGGAGAATTCACTGGATTCCTGGTTTGGTAGGGACTGACCCAGCTATATCTTAAATGGAAAGAAACCACTGGCAGTTTAGAGGGAGGAAAAGGCTGACAGTAATGTGTGGGAGCAATCAGTCATGTGTCAATGCTGTGAATACTTGATCTGTCACTGGGAATGTGTGAAGCTGCATGTCAGAAGCCAGCTGGAAATGTCACATATGATGTCTTGTCCCTTTCAGCAATGGATGGAGTGCCTTTTATGATTTCGGAGAAGTTTGCCTGTGCTCCTGAAGGGGTGAGTTGCCTGTGTTGTTCTCGGAGTGTCTGAAATTCATCGTTTCATGGAAACTGATCGCAAAACATCAAGACAAATTACCTGCTTTGGGGAGCTATTCTGTTGTGGGGCCAAGTATATACCCAGTGCTTGAGATGGGCAGAGGTTGCATGTCACAATAGGTGCCCATTAGGCAGGAAAGGCTTTTGCCAGATTGCCTCTAAAACTGAATTGTCCTGGGATTTCAAGGTTTATTACTGTCAAAAATAGAAATGGCAATGGGACTCGCTGCTGCTGAAAGCATTTTTAATTTCTTAGCATAGATTGTAAAAAAAGCTGCACATGTGGAGTTCTCCTGGATTTACCTGCTGAGAGGATGGCATGGTGCCAACAGCTTTACTACTTCCTGTTGTCACTCCAGAAGCTCAGGGCGGTGGTAATGGCACAGTGCACTCCAGTGCCATCAGGTGCCAACAGGGTCCTGCCTGGCTGCGGGTGAGCTGGAGAGGGCACTGGTGATGCCTGCTCCACTGCAGGGCCTTGCCGGCAGAGCATGCTGCCAGCAGCACGGGCAGGGCAGGGCTTCACACAAGCAGAAACACTGCTGCTGGCTCAGAATGACCTCTGGGTGTCACTGGGCCATTGCTTGTTAAAGTTGATGATCCAGAGCTCAAAGATTCAGCATCCCACTACCAGTTCCCGAATCCATCTGATCCTAAAGCAGCATCTTTTTAAAAATCAATTTACAGGAAGCTGTTAAGGCAAACACTGCGCCGTCAGCTGTGTCTGATTTTTCAGTAGTGCTCCAGCTTTGTGCTTTCTTCTTCCTGCTGACAGGGATTTTTCACATCCCTTGCTTTCTGAGAGGGTTGTTTATGGGCCGTTATTCCCAGAAAGCCGAAGTCCCTGCTGTGAGGACAAATGCAGAGAGATTAGGTCGTGCTAATCCTCCCCGCGGATCCTTTAGACACCATTGCCACCATATGGTCAGTTTGGTCAGGGCTCCCCGCAGCTGGTGCTGCTCACACCTCGTGCTGCAGCCACAGAACTCCAGCGGGTGTTGCAGCCCGTCCTGCGGTGGGGAGGTGGCAGATGTCCCTGGGCAGAGCAGCACGGAGGTGACTGTCAGCTGTCGTGCTGAGGGAGAGCAGTGTTGAGGCTGGTAGCCCCAACCCACCGTCTGCTGTTTCCCTCCTACTGGAATCGGGAACAGGATCGTGCCTGTGTTTACAGATGGTGCCTCTAAATCTCTGGTGATAGAGTATTTGCTGACTTTAAACAGAACAAAACAACAAACAAACAAACACACCCCATCCTCCCTGAGCCTGAATTTGACATTTTTGTTTCTTTCTTGCCAGATGCAGCCCGTTGATCTCTTGGGTATCACAATCAAAACCCTTGCAGAAATCGAAAAGGAGGTAAGTGGTCAGCCAGGGACTGAGCAAATCACAAGGGCTGTGTTCACTTCTTTTTAAGAACCCTTCCCTTGTGGAAAATACTTTTCTTGTCTTTCCCAAGTTACAGAGTATGGATAAAGTCAAGCAGTAAGCCCAGGGTCAGGGATGTCCTCTATGATCTGTGATGAGTGAAGACATTTCATGTGGTGAATTTAATGGCAAAACGTGGAGCCTTGTGTTTGTTTCCAGATGTCTGTCTTGGTTAGCCTTTCTTTCTCATTTATGAACAATACCTGATACAGGCAGGACACTCTTAGGTGCCTCTTGCATGTCAGGGAGGCAAATGGACTTGACTCAGCAGTGTCAGGTAAACACCTTAATCAGTTTTTAGTTTGCTGATGCTGGGAAGTTGTTGCTGGGAGAACTGGGCTGTATTTCAGTGGGAGTGAATGTTTGAGGAGTGCAGGGAGGAGGCAGCCACCAAACCCAGGGTGGTTCTGAGGGAGCGTTCTGGCACATTCATGACGTGTATGGCACGGTGCCAAGGAGCTGTCTGCTCTGCAAAGGTCACTTCACCTCTAAAGTCTCAGACTAGGAGGAAACTTGTCTCGGCAGCATGTGCTTCTTCAGGCACCATTGGTCACAAAGGCCTCCTCCCATGCCATCTAACTGGGTTCAAGGGAGAGAGTAAGAAGATGACATCACAAAGCTGCCAGATTTCTCGAAGCTTCTCCACTTTTTTATTCCAGTGGAGTCCAGCTGCCTAAATCCACCCTCTTCTGCCTGAAAGTTTTGTCTGAGAGAAGATGGTCAGGCCCGGTTGCCAGGGCTTTCGCAGGCCCCCCGTGGGACTGCAGTGGCCACAGTAGCAGATCTGAAGATGCTGCCTGACAGGGGCAATGGCTGGCAGAGGCACCCGCTGCCTCAGGCACTGCAGTCTGCCATGTGGCACACATGCCATGTCTCTGTTTGGGACAGCCTGTGTCTGTCAGGAGGGACCCTGGGAGCAGGAGGTGCTCAGGGCTGGCGGCCCTTCCGCATGTGTGTCTGCTTTCCCACTCTTGCCCTGACCTGGCCAGGGAGCAGATGGTCCCTTTGGCCAAAGGGGGATCCATGTGGTGCTGAATTTGCTTCTGCATCATCTCTGTGTGTAGCCTGGTGTGGGAGGGGTCTGGCATCTCAGGGGCTGCCTGGAGCGGGGTGGGCTGCACAGCCCTGCTTTTGCCCTCACAGGCCTGTGGAGTGTGGGGACACCAGCACTGGAATCATTTGTGTGCGCCAGGGAGGAAAGACCAATACCTGCCTGCTCTCCCACAGCTCCTGCTCTGTAGCAGGCTGTGTGTGTTCCAGCGTAATGAAAAGTATGATTATGCAGCCCATATTCCTTGATGAAGCATCTTGTCTGCACATAGAGAGCTACACATATAAATATTGTGAATTTCAGCATGGCTTTATTTCCCTTGCAAGCAATAGCACCATTACAGCAAATCTTCTGGATATCCAAAGCAGCCAGAACATTCTCCCTGGAGCAAGATGCCTTGCAAAAAATATTCCCAAAGAATTCCAAGAATTACTGTTCTCTGTCACCACATTTGCAGATGTATGCACCCATCCTCCAAGCTGCAGGCAGCTGAATTTCAGGACTCTACCCTGTCAGGAAAATGATGGAAATAGGTGCAAATCCTGGACTGCACCTGAACTGCTCTTGTTGCCCCAGGATGTGGCTGGGGGAGTGCACAGTGAGCTGGGCTGTGAAAGGTGGTGAAGTGTAGGTGTAAGCTGCACATGCCATCACTTCATGGATAATTTGGTGGCTGTAGGACAGAGAGGAGAGTGTAGGACTGGCAGTGCTGCTGCCAGGTCTCTCAGCAGGGCTCTGGGGGGTTGTCCTTGCTACCCCTGCCCGTCCTGGGTAGGGTAGAGTCCCAGAGCGGGCACCTGGGCAGGTGCAGGTGATGGCAAAGGCGGTGGCACTCTCACTGCTCACAGCTCTGTGGCAGTAAGGGCAGTGGACAGGGTGCGCTCTGTCTTCATTTGTGCTCTGTGTGGTGTAAAAAGTCTAGAGAGAGTCTAATTAGTAAAGGGAGCATCCAATATTCATCATTCCTTTTGAACGGATAAGGAAAGCAGTTCATTTAACCACTGAATTGCTACACATTTTCATGGGCTACTCTTCACAAATACATTTAATGAAGAAGTTGTAAATCTAGAAGAGCTTAAAATTTTAATTTTACACAGAAATATTTTTCCTTGTTTGCATGTTTGTCGTCAACTCTCCTGAGTGCAGTCACATGAAATGTTCTTTAAATGAACATATTTGCTAACTGGCATGATTTCAGATTTTAAAACATTGGTTCCAGCAATTAGGAGTTTCCTCAGTTCCCCAATGACTGGAGAGATTCGTCTTGATTATAATTGCTCTTAGCCACGCATATCTAATTTGTGTCTTTTTAAGTGTTAATTAGTAAACAGTTTGAGCTGACATCTTTATGCGTTTGGGTGTTGAAAAATGAGGCCTATTGCCTGCTGGCGGCTGTGGCATCGCGACAGGGAGGTGCGGCCGTGGGGAGTAAAGGCCCCGGTACAGCTCGGGTACAGCCCCGGTGTAGGCTCTGGTACAGCCCCGGTACATCCCCGGTACAGCCCCG
>VZSR01000598.1:358179-378363 GCA_013398615.1 Brachypodius melanocephalos | reverse complement strand
CCGGTACATCCCCGGTACAGCCCGGGGTGCCCCAGTCCCGCCCGGCCCGGCCCACCACGAAGCCGCGGCGCCCCCTGCCGGCCCGTGTCCGCCTGGCCGGGGCCGCGCTGGCCGGGGATGGAGTGCTCGCTCCTGTGTGCCCGGCCGGAGCGCGGCTCCCGCAGCCCGGCGTGGCGCCGGGGTAATCCGTAGCCTGCACTAAAAGGAGGGCGGCGTTGCGTGGAGTGGCGCAGCCCTGGTACGGCTAGCACGGGCCCTGCATGGCTGGCACAGCCCTGGGCCAGGCCGGCTGTGAGGAGGGCACAGGGGGATGTGTTTGTGAAATTCCAAAAGCCACAAACGCGACGCTGGAGATGCATGGGAGCAGAGTCCGTGTACGGGGCCGTTGCAGTGGGTGTGCCGGGGTCGTGGGCAGCTCCTACCCCAGCAGCCCCAATATACGGAGTTGCTTTCTCTCCCCACCTGGCACGGGAAAGCCGGCGCTCCCCCGCCGCTGCAGGGTGGCCTTGGGGTGCGGCTCACAGCGTGCCACGAGATGGCACTGCTACAGTGCACGGCAGCCTGCGAGGGATGTCCCTCAGCTGCACTGACATCGTGGGGGCACAGGGAGCTGTATATAGGGATTTTCGCCTTCTTGACAACCAAAAATGTTAATTCTGATGGTAGTGGCTTGTGTAAACCTGCAAGGGGGAATGTTTCTGACTAGCTAATTTATGGGCAGGATGACTGTGGGCGTGTTTGTGTTAATGATGGCTTTTTGGGGAGAGGGTGAACCCTACCTGGGGAGGTCACTGATGTGGGGTCAGGTGGTACCAGCGGGTTCACCTGGCATGGCCCTGCCTGGACCAGCTGTTGTCAGGCCCGGGTTTTCTCTCTTTCTTCTTCTTGTATTGTCCCAGCACTGGCGCGGACAGTGCTCTGTGTGGGTCAGTGCCCCACGGTTCCCTGTGTCTGCTTTGCCCCACAGTACGATTACAGCTTCCGGACGGAGCAGAGCGCCGCAGCCCGCCTGCCGCCCAGCCCCACCCGCTGCCCGCCGCTGCCGCCGTCCTGAGGGCCCGCGGCGCCGGAGCGTGTGTGCGTGCATACTACTGAGAGGGACACGGGACACGGCCACGGAACCATCCCGGCAGCTCCCCGTGCCCGGCCAGCGCCACCACCCTGCGCTGCACCACCCCCTGCACACACCGCTCCGCTGTGGGACCGCCACCCCTCGGCAGCTGTCCCCTACCCCACCCCGCTGCTGCGGACCCCTCTCCACGTGAGTACAGGATTGGGAGCCTGGAGCAGCCCCTTGCTCATCCCCACTTTGTAACCCTGCTGCAGGACAGAATCCAGAGCTGTAGCAAACCTCTGCGAACACAGCCGGGAGCTTGCAGAGCATCGACAAATCTTAGCCCTAAAAGGAACAACAAAAGGCACAGCTGGGTACTGCCACACGAGCTGCCATGGAGCTGCTTGGCTCTCGACACCTTGCAGCAGGAGGCTCCTGCAGCACTCAGTCCAGCACAGAACTCAGCTGCAGTGAATGCCAATCCCTCTGCCAAGGTCTGGGCACAGAAGTTCTGCTGTGGCTGGGATCAGTCTCAGATCCACTGTGGTCACTGGATTTGCTGTAGGCTGGGGCAGCCAGGCATCCTGGCTGTCCCTGGGCACTGGCAGGGCAGGCATGGTGCCCAGGGTGCACTGCAGCTCCTGAGATGACGCCTTCACTTTGCATAGTGTGTCCATGTGGATCTAGGGCAACAAGCATCCTGTGTTTGTTTCTGGATGGATGCTGGCAGCAGCACCCTGGCAGTGCCCCACTGACCCCAGCCAAGCTGCTTATGGACCTGCTGACAACTGGGATGTCATCACCTGCCTGTCATCGAGACACTTCTCTAACATGTTCCCCGCTAGCTGCTAAAACAAAAGAGATGTGCCTGTTTCCTGGGCGTTCATGGGGAAGCACTGAACACTGACATGGCACAGGATGAGCGGGATGCATTAAACCCTGACCTCTGCCTCCCTGTGATCGCTGACTGGGCTTGCTCCCAAGCCAAATGCATGTCTTGGAGGAGTCCATTGCTGTAATAAGTTATTTACAAGTGCCCATCTGACTCTGTGCTGCTCTTTTCAAGTCTCTGCTGTAGAACAAAGATACATCATGGCAGCAAAATAGCAATTTTGGAGTAAGAGTTAAAATGTACAATTTTTTGTATTGTAAAATACTGATTCCCTGACCCCACTGAAATGGCAATTGCCATGGTAACAGTAACAGTGTCATTGCTCTCAGCCTGGGTCATACATGTGCCCCGGCCCACTTTGCACTCCCTTGGATTGATCTGGCATTTGCTAGTTGCACAGAGTGGTAACTAATAGCAGTTTTTGTACTGTTGGCTAATATTTTTTATTTGTACATAAGTAAAATAATTCTTGTCCAAAGATTCATTTCTGGTTTTAAGGCACCACACTGTACTGTTGGGATAAAGAGCACAAAATACTGTGACATTCAGGACAAGCTGAGTCCAGATCTTTGCTTCAGCTTCTTCCAATCAGGTAAATAATTTTCTGGAGCTGCCTCTGTAGAGTGGCCGTGTGGTTGGAGAGCAGAGGCCAGTTTGGTTGCCTGTATGTTGTTTTTGGGCAAAAGAGTTAAAGCTCTGCACCAGCTCTGGAGCCCTCGGGTGACCCCCTGGAAGTGCTCATTTACTTGGAGCTCACACCACCATTTTTAGTTGTTATTTATCCTGCAGTAAAGAAAAGCCAGACCTCACTGCCAGGCTTCACAAAGGCCAGATTGATGATGCCGACATCGACAAATGAACATACCATGGCAGCTTGGTCATTCGGCTCAGGTTCACTTCAAGTTCAAATCCACTCTATGCTGTAGTGCTGTGCCCATCTCATCCATCTTTTGTCTTTCTATTTTTCTGCTTGTAATTTGTTCTGTAGTTTTCTGTGACATCCATTTATAGCTTCTCCTGTGGCTCAGTGGTCACGACAGGTAGGCAGGAGCCATCTGCAGCAGTGCGCTCCTCATAGCTTTGGGATGAGAGCTGACCTTCCCTGTTGATGGTGCAGGAATGAGGGCTATGGACTAGCACAGGGCACAGCACAGCCAACACGGTCTGCAGAGCTCCAGGGGCACTGCCTGCCCCTGGGAGGTTGAGGGACAGCTGCCAGAGGCCCCTCCTGGAGCCACCTGTTCCCATGAGGGCAGGGTGCCTGGGGAGCAGGCGAAGGCTCAGCAAGGAGCAGGTTCTGAGAGCCTCCCGCTCAGTGCCACACTCCCTGGGTATGTCTGGGAAAATGGGGGCAGAGCTTTGAGTCCCTTACGTAAGAGAAAATCAGTGCTTTAATATTTATACCAACAGCTAGGTTTGCTCAGCTTTCATGAAGATAACAAGCTCAGCTTGCTCTGCAGTGACCTACAGGAAACACTGGATACTTGAAACACTGGCAGGATACACGGCTGGGACAGGCATCTACATCTTCAGGATATATTTGTATACTTCTCCCTCCCTAACACCGGGCTAGCAAAGCTGCTTCAGGACTCACCTGCAAAGAGCCTTGGGAGATGAGTTTGCTCTCCGTGGTGTGGTCCTGCACCACGGCACTGTGGGGACAGCCTGTTCCAAACACAGACAGGACAGATGCAGTTCCTGTGGAGCAAGCACAATGAAGGTGTTTCAAACAAAAACCTGCACCTGCTGGGAGCCAGCTGAGCTGTCAGCCCTGCTGCTAACCACAGGCTGGAAAACTAGATGATTCCAAAAGGGAGAGGGCTTGGAGCCAGTGCTTGGAAGCACAGCGAGACATAGTGCAGGGTGGTTGAATGTGTCAACTTCTCAGTCCACTGATCAGAGGAAGCTTTTTTTATTGCACTGCTGAATTCCCGAGACCAGGGGTGTCAGGCCACCATTTCCACAGGAAGGTTTTATTGGCTGTTCCATAACTTTTGTACTCACGGCAGCTCATTGCAAGGCTGGTCCTTGCATCCTCACAGTGAGTCCTCCATGGTGGCATGTGCCATGGCCAGTACCAGCATCTCTCTGCATCTTCCTTTCTCTCCAAGAGGTGACTGTGGAAGAATTTGCCCAGGCAATAAATGTTCAGGAAGTCTGATGTGGATGTTGTCTGGCTGTGGAGAAGCCTTCTGGAGCATAAGAGGAGGGGAGGAGTCAGTGGAAAGCAACAGAAGTGAGTTTGCAGAGCTTTACCAGATGTTCTTGGTTACCTTGTCTGAATCTGTAGAACAAAACTGGTCTCTAGGTAGTTTAATCTTGTGGCTGATGGAGAAGTTAGTTTGCCAAATTATTGTACATCTGCACCAGAGACAGAAAAGCAGCAGTGAGGGGTTTGCTTACTGTAAAATACGCCTTCTGATGTGAATTCATAGTGACACGCTGCCTCCTGGATTCCTCACGGCAAGAAGCTGGGCGTGTGCCGAGGTGACTTGTGGCCACTCAGGCCAGTCTGTGCTGTCTGCTGTGTTGATCATGGAAAGGCAAGAAGTTAGTCCAGAAAGTGATGTAGAGTGTGAACTTCGTGATAAAATTCGAGTGTGAATAGTTGTAGCAGGTGTCTTCCCTTATGGGAGCACCTCGTATCTGTAGTTCCATAGGAGTAAACTGTGTCAGACTTTTCCTGTGACTGTCCCTGCGTGTCCCCGCGGTGTTTGTTGGAGTTTCCAGGGAGCCTCCTGTGCAGTGGGAGGTGGGAGGTTGTTGGTAGTCTGTAGCATTGGGCTTGTTTGGTTTCACACCCACCACTGCCCCCTCAGTGTCCTGAGCTCTCCAGACTGAACCCACATGGTGCCAAGCCTGGAGAATTCCTGTCATGGGCACTGCACATGCCAGGTAGGTGCTAGTGGCAAGGGCTTGCCTTCATGGGCCTTGGCATCTCCTCCTCTGTGGGACCCTGAAATCTCCTGGGAGGAGGGGAAATGGGGTAGAGCTGGCTGGTCCCATGCTGGCCTTCACCTCCCCGCTGCTCCCCAGGTGACACTGGGTCTGTGTCCCCAGATGTGCCCACAGCAGCCCCAGGAGCCTGGAGATCTGTTCCTGCTCCTCCCAAAGGGCAGGAACACCTCACTACACCCAAATAATTACCTCAGCCTTGGAGCCTTGAGGAGCAGCCAGGAATCCCCCCCAGCAGCGGGGCAGCCGGGCGTGCTGGTGTCAGTCAGCGCGGTTTATCACCCGGGCTGTGGGGCAGAAAGGGGGAGAGGCTGCTCCTCTGCTCAAAACAAGCTCAGTGAGGTGCTGCTCGGTTCATTCACCACAGGGAAACCAAACACTTTGGATATTCTGGTCGTTTGTTGTGAAATTGTTTCCTAACAGCAACAGATTTAAATGTCATCATAAAAATGGCAGAGAGAAACCTTTTATGCAGTTGCAAAGTGGTTTTCTAAGATGGTTGGGTTACTGAAAGTGATTTTACTGTGCATTAATCTTATGAATGTTACTATGTTTTATATTTATTTTAGATGACCCTCCTGTATTTTACAAAGGGAAGTTTCATTGTGTGATAACTCAGTCTGTATTCTTAATATAATTTGTTAAATGAAACTTGTTTTAATCAGATAATTCTGCTTGCTTTTGTGTTTTAATTTTCTGACTGAAACAACTACCTGGATCAGAAGGGTGAACTACAGAGGTAGCAACACCATCCCTTGTAAGAAGCATGCTCTTGTTTGTGGGTTTTTTTTCTTGGAAATTGGATATAAAAAGCCTTGGAAAACGTGTCCAAAACGTCTTGCTCTACAGGTATGCTGCAAAGTGAAAACAAACTCCAGTGCTGTGTTTTATGGGGCAGGATGGGGTGAAGCCTGTCAGGAGCAATGCTGAGCACAGCGATGGTGCTGGCAGCAGGGAGGGCAGCCCTCACCACCTGGGCTCAGCAGTGGCCACGGGCTCAGGCTGCAGTGGCCACCCTGGGGGCAGGACCTGCCTGGTTGGGGGCACCAGCCCTGGGGGGAATGGGCTGCTCAGCCAGGGGGAGGCTGATACTGCACTACACTGAAAATTGTTTTTCTTTGTGCTAAATTATTATTCTTCTGAACTTGACCCAAGCTAGTGGTGCGCAATCTGACCTCTGGCATCTTCTCACCCCAGACAGTATTTCTGTCTCGCTTATTTTGAGTGCTCTTTGAATTAAGGGAGATTAATACCCGAGTTCCCGACATTCTCTTCGGGCATGTGTTTTTATAACCTTTTGAAAGCAGTACCACTTGTTCCACAAAAAGCTCAGAAGCAGCGTCTCGTGGCTGCCATGGGAGCTGTCACTGGCACCTGATTGAATGTCCTGGCTGGGGAGGAGGTGGTGGGGAGGACATAAACCAGAGTGGGCCCATCCCATGCCAGCCCGTGGCTTCCCAGGCAGCAGCAGGCTGGAGCTGTACAGAGTCAGGGCTGTGCTGGTGGCGCCTGCCAGCACCTCTGTCACCTGCTGCCACTGGCTGTGGGCTCATTCCTGTGGCACAGCCCCCCAGAGCCTGGGAATGCAGCTGAGCTGGCAGGCCTGGCCAGGAGAATCCTCATCCCCCCGGCTCTGGGCTGGGGCTGGCGCTGGCTCACATCCATCATTCATGGAATTTGGTTTCTAAGGACAATTTCTGATTTCTTCTGCTCTGCTTAGTGCTTTGAGACGTGGGAGCAGCCGTCTCTCTCTGGAGAGGTGTCTTGTGGCCATTCCTGCCCTAAGGAAATCCTCCCAGTGCCTGAGGGGAGCAGCAGGGGCTGGGGGCGGCTGGCACCGTCCCTATGTCATCAGAGGGTTCTTTTGGGCTTTGTGTGCCGGTGGCTTTGGTGGTGTTTTGTTTTCTTTTCTCCTCTCCCTCCTACAGCTTTAAAAATTAACTTGCCTGGGGAGTTTCTCAAAATCCTTTCCTTTTTCTGGAATGATGGATAAGCCATGTAACTGATTGTCATGGCCCTAAGGAGGATAAACATCTTCTGCAGTTTAAAATAAAACCTCCTCGCTCCTTGGTTAATAAGTGTTGAAAGAAGCACAAACAGAGCTAACACGGGATTTCCATGACTAACAAGATGACCACATCAGTGAATGTTGTTTGGGGTTAAAAATGACTCAGCTTTTGCTTCCCCTGGGTAAGATGTTTTATCCCAGTGCAGGAAAGGCTGCCAGCAGCACTTTGAAGCTCTGGCAAAGGCGGTGGAGCCAGGATTGTGAACTGGGAAGTGTTTGAATGCCGGGTTAAAAAAACCCTCATAAACTCCACTCCATGTGTGCGGATTTCTGGAAGATAAAGGAGCCCACAGCTTCATCCAGCTTGTGCTGACTCTTTTCTTTTCAAAAGCCTTTTCAGATGTTTTCACTTTTCTGCTTGCTTTGTTGAAAGATGTAAAAATTTAAGACAACCACAAAGTAAACATTTCAAAACTTTCTATTCTGAAAATTAGTGACATTTTCAAAATCCCTCAAATTCCATTTCAGCACTATCAGAAATGAAGATGTTTGGGGTTTTTTTGATTGGCAAATTCTCATGGCAAGTTTTTGTTTGTTGGTAACTTTTGTTTTTTGAAGAAAATAGATTTTTTTTATTCAGTAGAAACACTAGATAAGTAGATGTCTTGTCAAAATCAAGCAGGTTTTCTTTATTAGAGTGAAATAGTAATGAACTCATCTGCTTCCAATATTTATAAAGAGTAGGGAAGGCCATTAATTCTGCTCTTGTGAATAAAACCATCTGTGATTTCTTTCCATTTGATGTGTTTTGGTTTTAATATACATTTTTCACAAATAAGTGTAGGGATTTTTTGTGAAAATGTCACATTCGAAATCTCATAAAGAAAGAACGCAAGGAGGGGGAAACTAAATGTTTTGTTAGCTCAGTAATTTCTCACCTTGCACAGAGAGTAAAATTCCTGCCAACTTTAACACATTAGGCGACAGAATTACATGTTCGGCTCTAATGCAATCCATGACATGGAACAAGGCAAACAGAGGATGTTTGGAAGTTTGTTTTCCTTTGGGAATCACACAGCACATTTAACTTAATCTGTCCTGACACTTGAATTATAACATGAGCTTCTTTAGGGAAGCAAAATGGTAGATGCCTCTTTTTAAAGCAAAGCAGAAGTTAATAAAATGGGCAACACGTGGAGGAGAAAAAGCCCGAATGAGCCATCATGAGATTCTCAGAGCAAATGGGCTCTAGTCTGGTGTTTTTCCACCAGAAATGCTGGAAATCTTGTGACATCCTTCTACTGAGGGTGAAATTCGACCTCTAGAATTTTACTCGGTTAAAGCAAAAGCTACAAGAATGCCCCAAGCGAGACCACTTTGTAGTGAGACTTGTGAGTGTTCACTCTTAAATTAAACTGAGTATTCATCCAGCTGCTCTGCCTGGATTTATTTCACAATCCTCCCAGCAGCTCATGTACTGTGCCACAGCTTCCTGAGCTGTTCCTGTAGGGGCGAAGGGGTTTTCTGCTCCCAGCCACCGAGCCCAAGCACCCCAGGGCATCCCTGGGGGCCTGCAGTGGGAATGGGGCTGTACATGTGATCTGCTCCACTGACTGGTGCTTGAAAAAGGTTGGCTCCAGTTACAGATTTTAAGGCCCAAATTTAATGTCCATTGTCCAACAGGGTCAAAGCAGATCCTTGGAGGTTCCTCGGAGTGAAGAAACCTGAAATCAAAATGCAGATCTCCTCACCTGAAGGCCAGAACTCCAGGTGCTGCAGAGCAGGGCAGGTACTCTCTTGGGGAGGGAAAGTCAGTGCCAGTTATCACTGGGAAAATGAGTAAACTGGTTGGTGCTCAACTACCTGTTGGCAAAGATAGGAGAGGTCTGTGCTCTTCTCTCAGGGGAGTTTCATACCTATGCCAAGGAGGTAAGTCTGCTCCTGGTTTGCTTATATTTTACAATTTTTATAATTTGTAATTTATCATTTAATCTGGTGTGGAACAACAAAAAATTTGTCCCAGACATTTTTTTTTCACCAAATTGAACAACACTGTCAACTGGACAAAGAAACAAAATCTGATTTTCCACTTTAAAAAGCTTGGCCAAATATTTTTCAAGCACAGGGCTTGGGCGGGGTTTGGATGGGATGGCCCAGGTTCTGCATTGCTGGTCTGGGGCTGTGGCACTGTCCCCCCAGCCATGCACCCACAGCCCTCAGACAGAAGCATCAAAATGGGATTTTAAATGGTAATAAGGAAAATTCACACTGGATATTAGGAAAACTTCCTAGAGGGGAAGCAGGTGAGACCTGGGAGGTCGGTGAGTCTCCATCAGTCTTTGGTAAATAGGTGTTGGGAGGGGAGGTGAGGCTGAACCTCAGCAGTGTCCAAGAGTGGGTCCTTCCCATGGCTCTGCCCTTGCTCAGGGATCAGCACACCAGGGACTGTTCCCACAGTCATGGCAAGGGGTGGGATTGGGGCTGTTTGGGATTTGGGTTGTTAGGGTTTGCTGGGGGAGGGTGACTCCAAAGCCACTCCAAGAAGTGTAAAGGAAACAGGGAGCCCAGGAAGCCACCATGCTGTGAGATCATTGCAGTTTAACTCCCTGGCAGGGGAATGCTCCCACCAGGAGTGTTTGAACATGGGCTTTATTCAAAAACAAGGTGAGTAGCCCGTGGTGGTTGTTCCCTATTGGGTGCCCCACAGGAGAACGACAGGAGTTGATTGGGATGCATCAGGCCAAAAGCAGAGGGCATGGGGTGAGCAGAGGGAGGAGAGACCAGGAGAGCCCTGTGCCAGAGGTGGTGGTGGTGGTGATTATTCTGTAGTGCCAAAGGAGCTCCGCACTGGTCAGGGGACAGCTGTCCTGTGCATGGGCTGGGCCAAGGGCTGAAAAACCCAAGGAGTACAAACTTGGGCACACGTGAGGATCACTTTCACGAGCTCTGGAGGCCACAGGGTGGCTTCCTGTGGCTGACTCTTCTGTGAGTTACACAAAGACTTTCTGCTTTTCCCACTGATGCTTGACCCTGTTCCCACAGTCCCCAGCAATGACCTGTCATGGGTGGAAGAAGCCAGTCAATGGGCTCAAAGCCTTTAATGCAGGCATCTTCCCTCTTCTAACTCTAAATTCCTTTTTCTGTCTAAATTCCTACTCATATGAACCTTTTAGGAACTTAATTATCCTTGAGACTTCTACCTCTCTGTGAAATCTGGTTTAAATCAGTAGAGAAAAGAGTTCAAAGTTATTGGGCAGGACAGGCAGACAGACAAGCACACAGGGATCACAGGAACCTTGTTTTCATAGGAAACTAGATTAAAAAAATCCCACAGCAGTTACCAGCCCCTTTGGTGGCACGGCTGCCTGGGTCCCGGGTGGGTGATGGTGGGGGGTGCTGGGGCAGCTGGGTTTGTGCTCCTGGGGAAGGGGAGGGGGCTGCTGGCACATCCTGCCTCCTCCAGCCAGGGTTGGCTGGGCAGTGGTGCTGGCAGCAGCCATTCCACAGCCTGTCTGCTTCTCCCAGCTGGATGCAGATTCATGACATCCCTGCTCGCTTTGGCATGCAAACCTGTACCTAATTTCTTCTGAAACAGGCCCTGAGGAAGTCAGCAGATGTTATTATTAAAGCATTGAGCATCAGCAGCTCCCGAGATATTGTCAGTCTGTTAATGAGCTGATCAAACTGGGGAAGGCAAGGCCTTTCCCTACTTCTTAATAAGGAAAATAAGACCTCCAAGGTTAAAAGACTTCATTTGAACTGCACCAAGTTTATAGGTTACAAAATGTTCTTTAATCAGTTTATTCTTAGAAGGCCCTAACTGCCCATGAACAGGAGTGGACATTATCTTAAATGATCCCACAAGAACACAGAAGCTCTGTCTTGGTGGGGTTTGCTGGCATTTTGCTCCCTTAGTCTCTTTAACTAAACTTTTCTGTGCACCTTTTGCAATTCTTTTGTGAGCATTCTGTGCATCATTACCCACAGCTCTGCACCAAGACTCCTGATGATTTGTGGATTGTTAGATTTTGCTGTTTGAAAGTTAAACTGATTTTCCTATCAATGTATTTGTATTTGCAGTTTTGCAAATCTTAAATTCTAGCAGCTTCCCAAGGCTGCAGGAGACACCAGTTGTACAAGTGAGCCAGAAATATCCTGAATTAGACATCTCCCTGGACCTCTCCATGTCCTCCCTCACTCTGAGCCTGTCCCTGTACCTGCAGACCCTCTAGATACCACTGTTCTAGTAGCAGTGGCTAATGGGGAACCCACTTTGTTGGCTTTTCTCTTAATCCCATACTATCTGGAAGTCTTCTTGGGGTTTTCCACCTGCAGGGATATTTAGAATTTGGACACCAGTGATATTGATATTAGAGTAGATTGGTAACAGCTAAAAGTTTGTTATTTCTACAGGAGCAGAGGAGCATGACGTGACCTAATGGTGCCTTGCCACCACTATCACTCACCCACCTGAGACAGGTCCAAGAACAAGCTGAAGAACCCTTGGGGACCTTCATTGTATCTAAATTTCCAACAGGTAAACAGCTGCCAAGGAATGATCAGAGAAGGAGAATACAGAGAGGGCCCCTTTAATTCTCTCCGTCTGCTCCTTGGTGCAGGTGGGAAGGAGAACACGGAGGTGAGGCCCCGTGTCCCACGTCCTGCAGTCAGGAGATGGCCTTGTGTGGTTGTGGGCAGCCTACCCCGTGCCCAGGGGGGCTCCCAGGTGCTCAGCAACACTTCCTTCTCACCATGGATCACTGAGCTCACACCCATGCCATGATTTATTCCAGCATGGACATATTTATACCATCTGATAAGCAGTGCCTGCCATAAATATGTCCATGCTCTCCCTTTGCTATGCACCAGTGAGGAAGGGGCATGTTGTGATAAATTGACCCTGAAATATGGTGCATGTACACAGTTTTAAAGGATTGGGTCAGTTTGGTGTCTCTCTGTTGTGGTTTATTAGTTATATTTAAAGGTGTCTGCTGAACTGTGGCTTCCAGGGAACATTTCCAACATTACTGATATTTTTAACCCTAACATGTGTCACTTGGCAAAACTTTATGAACACTAATAAACAAAAAGGCCCTGAACTACACCTCAGCATCAAAGCAGGACTGTTCTTCCCCTGCTGTGGCCAGTGAGGGCAGGGCTGTGCCCTGGAAGGGGAGACATTGGGTCAGCATCCACTGATGCCCTGGCATCCACTGCTTCCCCCAAGCCCAGGGTCCACCTGCACTTCTACACTCCCTGCTCAAGACCTCCAGGGAAGCCACAGCCTTTCTGACCAGGACCACTCACAGGTTTGTGATCTGCAAGAACCCTTTCACCTTCCTGGGTCATTTCTGCTGACTTCAAACAGTAACATGGAACAGAGAAATAATAAACCTGAAAAAGTTGGTGGGAAACAACTCCCACAGGTTCAGACAGCAGTCTAGAGCTGGGTCTGGGGGAGGATGGAGGGCACTGACACCCAACATGCCCGGGAGTCACACTGAAACCAATGACGTGCAAGGCTGGGTGATCAGGTCCCAGCTGATGGTAAAAAGAAGCACCTGTGCAGTAGCTCTGTGTCAAGGCTGGATGATCAGGTCCCAGCTGATGGTAAAAAGAGGCACCTGTGCAGAAGCTCTGTGTCGTCGTTTCCCTCAGATCTGGAGTCCATCAGCAGGTGTGCCTTTGAGCTGCTGCTGCTGCCTGCCTCTTCTCCCAAACCGTGAGTATCAGCTATATTTTTTCATCTTTTAGAGGAAGTTTATAATTAGGCTGGAATTCTTCAGGCAGAGGCAAAGGCTGTGCTGGGTTGGGTTAGATTGTTTGGTTAAATTTTCAGAAAAACTGTTCTTCATTAAAGAACGTGTGCTGGTTTCTGGAGGAATGGCTGAGACCTTCCCCTCTAGTATTCAGTCTTGTGCAGTTCTAAACTTGAGTTTCTTTTCTCTTTAAATATTTAAAGCCTGTTTATGTCTTTGGTTTTGTTTTCACAAAACTTGAGCTGAGCTGGAGGGGTGGCACAGGCTGTGGAAGCAGAAGCTGGGCCAGCCCATTTTGAACTGGCCATGGCTGTACAATCACTGACCCTGCGTGCAGGAGGGGCTGAGCAGCCCAGGACGGGTTGACAAAAATGTTAGCAAGAGGAAGTTCATTTTCTGAGGAGTTTTGAAGGGTTGGTTGTCTCTGCACAGGGCAGAGCAGGAATCTCAGTGGGTGAGTTGGGTGAGCTGGGCTCTGCTGTGTGAGGAGCTGGCTGCCCTTTCTCTGCTGTGCCTTGTTGTGTTTGAGCAGTGACACTCTGGTGTCTGTGGCCAAAATGTTACCCCTTTGGGTGTGTATTTTACTTTTATTTTGTGAAATGTCTTTCATCTTCAGTGGTGGTGGCCCAGTGTTTCAGCTGGCTGACAGCTGCAGGTGGCTCTCAGGGACAGGAGGTCACTGTGAGCTGTGTGTGAGGCTCACTCCGTGTTTGGGGTGAGCCAAGGATGATGGTTTGTCACCCAGCCTGTCACCATGAGATGTGCTGCCGTGGGCTGCGATGAGAGAAGTTCAGAGTGTGTTTAGACACAGAAACCTCGAGTTCCAGGGAGCTTCTGGGCCCTGCAGGGTGGGAGGCTCACCCACAGGAGGGATGGCTCTGCTCTGAGTGCTCAGCCTGGCTTGTGGGACGGTCTGGGAAGGAAGGCAGACATGGCTTTCACTTCTGGTGGTTCTTTTCATGGTTTCTATTAGCAGGTCATAGACTTTAGGTGAAAATCTTCCCTGCAAGCTCTGCATCATTAAAGAGGCAAGAGAGAGGAGCAGGGATGTTATAGCTGCAAGTACAGAAATACCCTCCCCACATGCAGCTGGACAAGAGCCCAGGGAGTGTGGTGAGGCCATGCCTGGCCCAGGGCGTGTCCTCCCAGGTGTCCTCCCAGGTGTCCTCCCAGGTGTCCTCCCAGGTGTCCCTGTGCTGGGGCCAGTCCCCTCTGCTGGGAGCACCAGGGCAGGTGCTGCTGTGCCAGCCCTCTCTGTGTGCCCCCAAACTGTGCACTGGGGAAGGGCCCAGGCATGAATTCATTACAAATGTTTTCACCAAAAAAGGGAAAGGTTAAAGCAGCCATTGTGCATTCTCCTGGTAAAACCCAGCCCAACGTGGTGCTGGTGGGGTGTAGGTTTGTTTGTTGAGTCACCAAAACTTTAGAAAACGTGAAAGCACTTTGTGTAACCAAAAGGAATACTAGATACTGGCTTATTTCTGTGTTTACAGAACTGTTTTGGAAGAAAAAATGTTACTATTTTTTAAAAAACCAAGATGGAGTATTTTTTCATAGCATAACACCAAAAGGAAAGTAGTGCAGCCTTGGACAAATTAGAAACAGGTTTGAGTATTAGACTTTACATGGATGGTACTCGGGTATTAATCCATTAAAGTAATCAAAAGAGCTTAAATAAGAATCTGAAGGCTGCAATATATATGTCAATGAACAAGCTGTAAAACTTCCTGAAAAGGTGATTTCAAAGCCATATTGTCCAAGCTTGGCAAATTGCATATTTAATTATTTTGTCAGTCCCTCTTTCTACTCTAATCTTTTGGTGAAATACCTTTAGACATATGAAATCAGTTAAGATAATTAGGGTATGATGGAATTAGGTGTTACTTGATTTTTAAGAAAGATACCATCCTCTGCCTTGGTATAAAATGTGTGCAGACCCCAAAAGCTGGACTGTATTGTAATGTTTTCTTTTCTATAAAGATCAAAGGTCTCCAGCCCCTTTCAAGATGTTTGCAGAATTTGTTTCCTAATTATCCCACATTTACTTATTTGTGTGCTGGGACATCAGAGTTAACTCTTTGATTGTAAAGATGAGATGGGACCTTCCTCCAGATGACTGTGGCCAGCAAAGCCTTGCATCTCAAAATTATTTTTCAGATTACGTGGCTGCTCCAGTTCTGAGGTTCTGGTGTGGTTTAGGATAGATGAGGTGTTGTGTTTGCTTGATTTTAATACCCCAGTCCTCCACAGCAAAGGTTTGGTTTTCCTCAGTAAGAGTTTACACCTTCATTAATATCCTTTACAAGTTTACAAACTCTTGGTAAGCAACAGTAAACTATTATGCTTTGATTTGTCTGGGAGTTGGAACTGTTTTCACCAAACCTTTATGGTCTTTCCATGATGTGCTGCCTGAGTTTCTTCAGCAGAATTTTCTATAAAAGTTTTGAAATTAGAATTTCTTGGCTCACTTCATTGACTTTATTTTCCCCCCATCTAGAGAGATATAAAAGACTGACAGGACACCCCAGAAATGTGAAAACAGGCTGTAAGTTTTGCAGTTTCAGTTGTGAAGTTACAAAAACAAAGTTGATTAGAATAGCATGAAATCCATAAAATAAAAAGTAAAATGTTTATAGGGGAAGTCTAATATGAAACATTTTTAAACAATGTGTTTTATTTACTTTTTATACATTTCATTTCTCATATTCTTTTGAACTTTTTTGAATCTTCTCATATGTTTCCTAATTACATTTGCCTCTCTGACTCCTGTCTGTGTTTCCCTCAGCACAGCGGGGCTGAGTGTTTGTCTTGGTTTGTGTTAGTCCCTTTCCTTTGAAAAATCGACACAGTGCATCCAGCTTTTCTGAGGGTGCATTTCCAATGGCAACACCGGGGTTTGGTGCTCACGGGGAGGTAATGGGTGTTGTGATAACAAGTGAAGGATGTGCCTGCCTGGGACCCAGCAGCACCTAGAAACACCCTATGGCTCTTTTGGGGGAAAAGTTGCTCACACGCTGCCTGCTGACAAATATAAGCTTTTTTTTTCCTTTCCTGAAACGCTGCTGCCTGTTTGTGGTTCAGCACAGGACACGGCTCGGGCTGAGCAGGGCTCCCTCAAAGCCTGTGAGGAAGGGGAGGGCAGCGGGCTCTGCTGCTCATCAGTTGTCCTCCACCCTCTACCCGTGCAGGACGGGGGTCCCTGCCCGTGTCAGGGTCTCCTTGTGCCCGCAGTGAGCACCTGCTGATGGTGGCTGCAGCCCTGGGAGCTTCTCTGTGCTCCACACACACAGGCTGGGGCAGCAGGGTCCCCCAGCACCCTGCTGTCCGGGGGGATGGACACCCTGCCTGCCCTTCCCCGGCACTGCTGGGCTCTGCGGGCTAACAAACAGCTCCCGTCTAACAAACAGCTCCCGGGCTAAGAGCCCCCGGCTCACAGCCCCCGTCCAAGAGCCCTTAGCCATCTGTCCCCGGCTCTCTGTCCCCGGCTCTCTGTCCCCGGCTCTCTGTCCCCGGCTCTCTGTCCCCGGCTCTCTGTCCCCGGCTCTCTGTCCCCGGCTCTCTGTCCCCGGCTCTCTGTCCCCGGCTCTCTGTCCCCGGCTCTCCACACAGGGACAGGGTGGGAGCTGTGTCCCGGCTCAGGGCGGCAGGGAACAGCCCCGTTGCCCCTTCCCAGGGCTCTGCAGCCGCATCCCGTGCTGCAGGGAGCCCAGAGAGCCCGGCACGGCCAGCCCAGTGCAATCCGCGGTGATCCCTGGATCCCAGTGCCATCCATCCATCAGCCTCCCGCGGGGTCAGAGCCCGGCTGTCCGCAGCGCTCCGAGCCTAATGGGGCTCAAAACGGCTGACTGATGTCCTTAAATGCTTTCCTGACTTTTGCGGGGCTATTTATTTCTTTGCCATCTTGGCTCAGGTGTGAGGTTACTTATTGGGGTTTTTTTTCCTCTGCTTTGAAAATTCGGGGAGATTTTCTTTAGAATTCGCCGTTCCCCTCTGCTCTTAAACTGGTGTTTTGTTCATTTTTTTTACCCTAGCATTTATTATTTATCCACATTCTAAATTCGTCTCTTTCACACACTTTGATAGCAATAGTTTTCTTCTTCAGTAATCAGTATATTACTCACCTCCTTAGCACCCCACGAGAAGTCAGTGTTATTTCAGTATTTAGTTTGTTATAATTCTTTACTTCAATAACATTGCAGCCAAGCTTTTTACATTATGTACCCAGCTCAGAAAAGTGTTGGGGAGAAGGATTTGTTTGTTTTGGGTTTTTTTTTTAAACTAAACATGCACTAAAATACATCTCAGATTCCAACAGCTATTAATAAATGTTTGTGGTGATGCTCTGGATTGAGTGCATATCCTTCAGTCTGGGCTGGGCAAAACATTTAAGTTCTTAGTTTTGCATGAAGTTGCAATTTTTAAAAAATGTCCAAATTTGAAATGAAAAAGCATCTTGGGTGTTTCAGTGATAGGCTTGTTAAAGATCAAGACATCTCCTATGCACTTGGGTAAAGAGGGTGTGGGAAAGGAAAGAAATACAAAGAGATCTTACTGAAGAACTTGTGAAAGTTCTGAATTTTGAAACTAAACTCAGAAATTCTTCAAAGACACAAACTCTGTTGTATTGCCGTGAACGGCACCACAGAACATGAACCTCCGGCTCCTGAGTGAACACAGGGAACTGGCAAAAGCAACAAACAGCTTTTGCTTGAACAACAAACAGCTGCAGCACACACAATGCTGCTGCTGGATGTGGAGGTTTCACTGGTGATAATTACCGTGATGAGCAGAATAGTCCTCTGCAATCAGCATCCTTGGGAAGCCAGAGAACAGCTCTGTTCACATGGCTCTAAAAAAATGATTTTCAAAGCTATCCTCATTGAAAAATCTAAAGGTATGTTATTACCAGTAAGAATTAAGTTAAACTTTTTTTTTTTTACTTAATTCTAAACAAATTATTAACATGTATTAATAACATATATTAATTCCATGGAATATCTTGCCCAGATAACTCTCTACTGAGGAAAAGGAGATGCCACACTCCCTTCCCTGTCCTTTCACGTGCTTTTCACTCATTGCAATTTATGCTGCAGTTTTAGCCAAAGCAGCAATAAAACCATTTGAATCTGTATCTTAAATTCACCTGACATTTTTGGGCTAAGCTGGTTAAACACAACTAGGAACAGGAGCATTTACCTTGCTGTGCTTCGGGGCAGCGGTGCCCGAGGTGGGAGCTCGCAGCGGTGTCTGGGAGCCGGGGAAGAAGCCCGTGGAGGATTAGGGTGTGCTCAGCCTCTCCTCAGACAGGTGCACAAACACTTCCCCCTTTTAGGTGCTACCTGCTCTTTACTGGACGTTTATTACAAGTCGATGCAATTTCACAAAGCACCTGCATGCAATAAAACCCTATTACATGTGTGAGGCCTTAAGGAAATTAACGGTTCCTCCCTAGGGATGCATATTTTGTTAAGATGTTTATTACAGATGAAGTGGTCCTGGGGTAAAACATTAACAAGTTGTAGAGTGATAAAAGGAATTTTATCATTTCTCAGTGACACAAATAGGAAGAAACCTTTAACTAAATCTATAAAATTCCTGTTTCCTAATGAATTTGCTTTAACTATTTATTAACTGGATGAACTTACACAGGCTGCAGTTTGGATTTTTTCTTCCTCATCTCCTCCCAAAACCCAAGCAGAAGGCATTGTCTATGAGCTGATGTGAGCCATGGTGCTCTAAAAAGAAAGTTTAGATCAGTAACATTTTTTTTAAAAAATCAATTATTTTTCTCTGTGGGTTTAAGGCAGAGCCCTAAAACTCAGATCATTCTTGTAATGCTGATTTTAGAATTAAATGCAACATTAAAATTCTGTGTTATAATAATTCTAACTCACATTGCTGAAATTACATGTTGTATTTTAGGGTTCAGTCCCAGGAATTTATTTTTAGTTGCCATTCTTTTTTTTTTAGCACCATATTAATGACGTTTGCTCTTTACCATTATTAGAGATGAAAGCAGGAGCACTGCTTTGGACTGAGAATGCTCCATCTAATTGAATTATATGAATGTAGTTAAATGTCTACTTCAGAAAGGCCATATTCACTTTCAAGATTAGTTACTCCAAGAGTTAATGGCCTATTTAAGCAACATAGTCCAAGAGCCAAACACAGGTGGGCTGTGTTAATAACTTTATTTAAACCGTTTTTTCCCCTTTTGAGAGGCACAAGCCATCCATTAATGCATTCATTAGAGTTTATGGCATAGTTCTGCTTTTCTCCTAATGACACTATCCAGACTCAAACTTGCTTGGCTAATTTAGCCCAGCTGCCCTTTGCCTCTCAGCAACAGGTCCCTTGTTCTTCTGTCCTACGGGCTGAAGTGTCACCGTGATTAGTTTTTGGTCATTGCTGCCCTTTGCGATATTGTTTTGTGTTTTCTCTGGATCAGAATTTACCCTTTCTTCCGAGTTTTGCTGCAGGTTTGTGTGCAGCAGCTGCTGGGGGGGCTGGCAGTGCAGAGGCATCGCCGCCTTGCTGCAGCCCTCGCATTCCAATGTGATTGAACATTGTGGTTTATGACTTGACTCTGACCAAACAAGCTCACAGCTTTTAATATCCAGCTCTGCCAAAGGTATTTGTGGAAGTTCCTCGCAACTGCAGCATCTGAGCTTGCCTGGACTTTTCAGTTTCAAGTCTGACCCCAATGCGCCTGTTACTGATGTCATTACAGCTGTGAAATGTGTGACTGTGTACAGAAAGTGCCTGTTTCCTCCAGTAGCTGCAGTGGAGGTGACCTGTGTGTGTTTAGTAATGAATTCCCCAGGTACTAATGAACATCACAACAAATCAGAATGACCAATGCATCACTGTGAGAGGAAAAACCAGGGTGGGTCACACTCTGCACCAGCAGCTCCTGATACTTGCAGAGTTTATTTTGGATTATTTAATCAGTTTGGGTATGCATGTCTGATGTTTCTGGGAGTCCTGTGTTAGCTGTTGGCTTCCAATCTGAAAAATCACCTCTGATAAACTTGTACAAGCAGTGGGGGTGGCCTTGGCCATCATGAGATGCTGGACGAGCCTGTCCTGAGCAGCCCACCGTGATCCTGGCCAGATCTCAGGATCACAGTGCCACTGAACTCCAGCGACCACAGGGATGAGTGTTCCTAGGTGCTTCCTAACAGATGGATTTGTAGGAAATAATGGCTTAGAACACTTCTGTACCTGCACCTAGCAATAAGTAGCACAACTGCAGTGGGATGGCAGTGATGCTGCAAGTATAGCATTGTCACTTCTGCACCAGCTGGAGGAATTCTCACTGCAGACTCTGCACTTGTAAACTGCCTCACCGAGGTGTTTCCTCTTGCCGATCTTTAAAGCGGCACGCGTGCATCATCATCGTCATCACCACCATCTCTGCTGCCTCATGATAGCTCTCTTCACTACCTGGCTGCGAGTGATGCTGTGGGGCAGGTTCTGCCTGGTCAGGGCTGCAGCGCGCCGGCCATTCCCCGCG